>JAJONZ010032968.1:0-15028 GCA_029582445.1 Solanum paucissectum
ATAAGATGAATTAATATAATTAACTAACGAGCTTCTTAATCTTAACGAAATAAAATAATCAACTTAATTATAAACTAATTAATTCAAAATTGTAAACTATTATATAACTAAACTAATTAGTAAGATATTTAAACAAAACAAAATCTTTGAGACGATTGTCGAATATTTATAAAATATACTAATTATTTACAAAATTATATAAAACATATATATTATTTAAAAATTACAAGATGACAAACTATTCAGAGTAACTTGTAAACTATTTCAATTTTTATGAAATTAATTATTCTAAATCGTTTTAAACTAGAGGAGCTCGAAAATTAATTTCTATCGTGGAGGGTCAAAATTGGGTGTCAACACACGTTAGAACGTACTATAAGCTTAGAGTAATTATTTAATTCTACACCGTTATTGCCACTATACCAAAAAGTCAATCCTCTCAATTTGAAACCATCCATTTATTCCAACCTACCCAATAAATTAAAGCTCGAGGCAATCCTCCCAATTTGAAAAGTCTTTTGTCTAAACATATGACATGTATTTATTGGTTTATTATAAATAACAAATATTCCTTACGTCTTTAATTACTTGTCCATTTTTCCTTTTTTAGTTGTCCTTAATTACTTGTCCATTTTGACAAATTATTTTTACCTATTATATCCTCAATTAATTACTATAAAAAAGATAGAACTTCATGAAAAATCTTAAATTTTTAATTCTTATACTTCATAATTAATAAGGATAAAATGATAAACTCACTATGTCAATTATTATTTTCTTAACAGGTGTGTACTTTTTAAAATTTTGTTGAATCTTTACTTAACTCAATATTAGACATTGGTAGCTTTTGCTTATATACCTATTACTATCAAGGTATGTGGTCCCCTCTAAACTATACAACTCATTTTTCCCCTTTTTAAAATAGGAATGATACATAAACAATTCTTAGTACACGTTAGAACTTAATATAAGCTTAGAACAATTATTTAATTTTACACCATAGCTCCACGCTATTGCCTCTATACAAAAAAAAAGTCAATCCTCCCAATATAGCTTGAGGCAATCCTCTCAATTTGGAAAGTCTTCGCGTGAACATATGTCATGTATTTATTAGTTTATTGTAAATAACAAATATAAATAAGTTTTCACCTAATCTGAATATGGTTGGGATGTTTTAGCTCTCACTATCAAGATAAACTTTATTACAATGATTCAAGCTTGAAACCTCAAATTAAATACGACAAAATTATATATAACAAAACAACTTACAAGGGAGAACTTTCAATATTTCACTGTACCTCTTGATATCAAAGTCCAAACTTGACATGTTTTCAAGTATAAAAAAATATTATGAAGACAAAACCTGGTTGTTGGGGGGAAAAGTCATACTCATGGAAAAGACAGCTTAAATTCTTTCTTTTTTTTCCTATAGCTGTCACTGTAGAATAGCAATTCTATAACCCGTAATCGATTTATTCAAACCTACACCACTCCATTGTCATCCCTACCTCCCATTGATTTTTATTAGGTTTGGTTGTATAATTAAGAGGAGTAAGATTCTCAGGTAAGTTGGATTGATAACAATTGAACTTAATCATTTCTTTTGGCACAACTTTTTTTTTTTGGTTTTCCACCCGATATCCGGAGTCCACATTGGAGTTCCGACTAAATCCGAATCGTGCACTGTAGGACCCATTCGGGGGTGGCACTCCCAACAAAATTTTCTCCATACCCAGGGATCGAACCCGAGACCTCTAGTTAAGGGTGAAACACTCCTACCAATGCACCACAACTTGTTATGTCTTGGTCCCATGCTTTAGTCCTTTTCCACTACATTATAATAACCCAAAAACAAATATAGAATAGAAAAAGAGAATTTTGAAATTTATAATTAAATTAAAATTGTGTAGTTTTTCAAATTTTGTGGTCACTTACAAGGTGAAATGGAGGAAATGAAAAACTTATTAAATGTAGAAAGAAATACTCTTTTTGAGACGTATTAAAAAGAAAAGTAAGACACTTAAATTAAAATCGAAGAAGTATATAAGTTTGAACAATTTATTTTGTTGAATCTTTACTTAATAATTCTACTGAGTTAAAATATTAAACGTTTGTAGCTTCTGCTAACACATTATTACTATAGCAATTATATGCACCTATTATTATATCCAAAAACAGGTATTATAAATGTTAATGTGCTTCTTCAAGGAACTCTGTCACTAAACATTGAGCTTTGATATATAGCAAAGACAGCTTAGTGCACAAAATATTCCACGTTAGTATGGTTCGAGAAAAAGATGCACCTCAAGTACTTAATAAAAATATTAGTATCTACTTTTCACGACTCGAATTTATTACCTATAAGTTACAGACCAACATATTCATGATATGATAGTCCCTTTTAGCACTATAAATAAAATGAGCTATGTAGAAATTTAGTAAATAGAAAATTTAAGGAAGAAAATGCGATGATTTACCAAAATGTAAAGTATCATTTAAACAAGGGATCCAATAATGTTAAATTCAAAATTCCTCAATAATAATATTTTCAAGAATGATAGTTTTTTTTCATTTCTTTTTAAAAAAAAAGAACTTTTCAAAAATATTAAGTGAACATATTTATGATATAGTATGTCCTTTTTAACACTGTAATGAGCTGCGTAGAAATCTATCATTTTAAGCTCTTTTATTTTTGAGTTTCCCACCTAGACCCCCTTTCTACACCCCTATTTCAATTATTGAATTGAGAAAGTAATGAATTGTTTCAATTTATCATTGTTGTTTGAAAAGTCTTACTTTTGAAATGAGAAAAAATCAAGCACCCCCACCGCCTCCCCCAAATGAATGCCAGTTGTAGATTGTACCAATTATACATATTGATTGTGTAGTTAAGAGGGTAGGTAATTGATTGATGACAATTAAGTTTTATAATCATTTACTTTTGACACAACTTGTGTTGTCTTGGTCCTATGCTTTAGTCCTTTTCCACTACATTACAATAACCTAACTATCAATATATATAGAATAGAGCACATGGTTTGCAGACTAGATGTACCAACTCCGCTCAATTTAAGTATTATAGTTTGTTTGAGAACAAAGTTTAAAAAATAAAAAGAAATTTTTGAAATTTAGGATTAAATTAAAGATGAAGTCTTTGTCTTCTTATTGAGTGAAAAGTCTCTGTCTTCTTTTTATGAAAGATGTGTTGTTCGAAATTACTATTGTCTACTTATATTTTAATTTAGTAGAATTATTAAATAAATATTGTACAAAATAAATCTATTAAAATTTACATAGTAAATCAAGTTGACGGATGCATGTGCATGCATCCTCACATAAACGCGTGGGTCCGCCGCTGTCTACGACCGCAAGTAGCTTCAATTATTCAATTGAGAAGGTAATGAATGGGAACTAGCAAACATAGTTGTACCCAATTACAAGTTCTTGTTTGCAAATTTACTAGTAAAAGGGAGAGAGAGATTGAGAGATATCAGTGATCATTCTTGTTTGGAAATTACTCTTAGCATTCAACAGGTAAAGTAATGTTGTTAGTAATTGAAGATTGAAAAATTTATCTTGTCAAAATTCTTAAAGAATCATTTTGTGTTTCCTTGTTTTGCTTTGCAGATTTCAGAAATGGAGGTTGGCTTAGCAGTTGGTGGTGCATTTCTCTCTTCAGCTTTGAATGTTCTCTTTGATAGGCTTGCTCCTGAGGGTGATCTGCTCAAAATGTTTCGGAAGCGTAAGAATGATGTTCAGCTCTTAAAGAAGCTGAAATTGACTTTGCTTGGTCTTCAAGCTGTGCTAAGTGATGCAGAGAATAAGCAAGCATCAAATCAATCTGTGAGCAACTGGCTTAAGGAGCTTCGAAATGCTGTGGACTCTGCTGAAAACTTGATTGAACAAGTCAATTATGAAGCTTTGAAGCTTAAGGTGGAAGGTAAGCATCAAAATCTTGCAGAAACACTATTGAAACATTGCAGAAACACTATTGATCATTCTTTTCTTAACATAAACGACAAGTTGGAAAAGACTATTGAAACATTGGAGGTGTTGGAAAACCAAATTGGTCGCCTTGGCTTACAGGAACATTTTGGTTTGACTAGACAAGAAACTAGAACACCTTCAACTTCTTTGGTTGATGATTCTGATATCTTTGGTAGGCACAAGGAAATAAAGGATTTGATTGACCGTTTATTGTCTGAAGATGCAAGTGGAGGTAACCTGACTGTAGTTCCTATTGTTGGAATGGGCGGTGCGGGTAAGACAACACTAGCTAAAGTGGTTTACAATGATGAGAAGGTGAAGAACCATTTTGGTTTGAAAGCTTGGTTTTGTGTTTCTGAGCCATATGATGCTTTGAGAATAACGAAAGGGTTACTTCAAGGAATTGGCTCATTTGACCCGAAGGATGACGGCAATCTTGATCAGCTACAGGTGAAATTGAAGGAAAGCCTGAAGGGAAAGAAGTTTCTTGTTGTCCTTGATGATGTGTGGAATGATACCTATAGTGAGTGGGATAACCTGAGAAATGTTTTTGTACAAGGAGATATGGGAAGTAAGATCATTGTAACTACACGTAAGGAGAGTGTTGCTCAGACGATGTGTGCTGATCGTTGCGCAATCACCGTGGGGACTCTGTCTAGTGAAGACTCTTGGACTTTATTCAAACGACATTCACTAGAAAATAGGGAACGTCCAGAACTTGAAGAGGTTGGGAAAAAAATTGCAGAGAACTGCAAAGGGTTGCCTTTAGCTCTAAAGGCACTTGCTGGTGTTTTACGCGGCAAATCAGAGGTGGAGAAGTGGAGAAACATTTTAAAAAGTGAAATATGGAAGCAGCCAATTCGTTTGAATGGTATACTGCCATCATTGAGGTTGAGCTACAATGATCTTCTTCCAGATTTGAAGCGATGTTTTGCTTTTTGTTCAATATATCCCAAAGATTATCAATTCCACAAAAACCAAGTTATTTACCTGTGGATTGCTAATGGTCTTGTAAAGCAGTTTTGTTTAGGTAACGAATACTTTGACGAGTTGAGATCAAGATCATTGTTCGAACGGGTCCCAGAGTCTAAATGGCAATCGGAGAGATTCATAATGCATGACCTTATCAATGATTTGGCCCAAACTGCATCTTCAAAACTTTGTATTAGGTTGGAAGAGAGCAAAGGATCTGATTATATGTTGGAACAAAGTCGGCACATGTCCTATTCCATGGGATATGAAGGTGACTTTGAGACATTGAAACCACTCTCCAAATCAGAGCAGCTGAGGACATTACTTCCAACCAATATTAGTTACTTTTCTGGGTTAAGCAGGAGGGTGTTGCATAACATACTTCCAAGACTGACATCCTTAAGGGCATTATCATTGTCAGGTTATGAGCTTAATGAGTTGACAAATGACTTGTTTATCAAATTAAATCTACTCAGATTTTTGGACCTTTCTTGGACAGATATTACAGAGTTGCCAGATTCTATTTGTGCATTGTATAACTTGGAAACACTTCTCCTGTCATGTTGTCAACATCTTAGGGAGCTACCGCTGCAGATGGAGAAGTTGATTACCTTGCGTCATCTTGACATAAGCTACACTCATCGCTTGAAGATGCCACTACATCTGAGCAAGTTGAAAAGCCTCCAAGTGTTAGTGGGAGCCAAGTTTCTTGTAGGTGGTCATGGCGGTTTGAGAATGGAAGATTTGGGTGAAGTAGAGAACTTGTATGGACCTCTATCAGTTTTAGAGTTGCAAAATGTGGTTGATAAAAGGGAAGCTCTCAAGGCAAAGATAAGGGAGAAGAATCATGTTGACAAGTTATTATTGGAGTGGAGTGAAAGTAGTACTGCCGCCGACGATTCTCAAACTGAAAGAGAGATACTTGATGAGCTACACCCACACACAAATATTAAACAGCTCGAAATCACCGGATATAGAGGGACAAAATTTTCAAATTGGCTGGCTGATCCTTTGTTTCTTAAGCTAGTGAAATTGTCTCTTAGAAACTGCAAGGACTGTGATTCCTTGCCAGCACTAGGACAACTCCCTTGTTTGAAATTCCTTTCCATTAGAGGGATGCATGGAATAACAGAGGTGACGGAAGAATTCTACGGCAGTCCATCCTCCAAAAAGCCTTTTAAGTCTCTTGAGAAGCTTGAATTTGAAGAGATGCCGGAGTGGAAGCAATGGCACATACGAGGAAGTGGCGAGTTCCCCATACTTGAGAAGCTTTCAATTCATAAATGCCCGAAGTTGATGGGGAAGTTGCCTGAAAATCTTTCTTCTCTGACAGAATTGAGTATTTCAGAATGTCCTCAACTCAATTTGGAGACACCTATCCAACTTTCAAGTTTACAAAAATTTTATGTTATTGATTATCCTCTGTTTAGATCCCAATTTGAGGGAATGAAGCAGATTGTTGAATTATATATTCGTGATTGTAATTCTCTTACCTCCTTACCTTTTAGCATTCTACCGAGTACCTTGGAGGCAATAAGGATATCTCGTTGCCAGAAATTGAAATTGGAGGAGCCAGTTGGTCATTGTAACATGTTTCTGGAGGAATTGCGTCTGGATGGCTGTGATTGTATAGATGATATATCACCAGAGTTGCTCCCAAGAGCACGTAAATTGAGGGTAGAGCATTGCCCCAACCTTACTAGGTTTTTGATTCCTACTGCAACTGAAAGTCTCTATATTTGGGATTGTGAGAATCTTGAAATACTTTCGGTGGCAGTTGGAACCCATGAGTCTGCGATGACGTATTTGGGTATTGATGGCTGTTTGAAGCTGAAGAGGCTGCCAGATCATATGCAGGAACTCCTTCCATCTCTTAATATACTGCATCTGTATTATCTAGAAATAGAGTCCTTTCCTGAAGGAGGATTGCCCTTCAATTTACAAAAACTTGAGATCTGTCCATGCACAAAACTGGTGAATGGACGAAAGGAGTGGCGTTTGCAGAGACTCAGAGAGTTACACATCATGCATGATGGCAGTGACGAAGAGATTCTTGCTGGTGAGAATTGGGAGTTGCCTTCCTCTATTACAAGGCTTATAATACAAAATCTGAACACATTAAGCAGCCAAGTTTTAAAAAGCCTCACCTCTCTTGAATATCTACATATTACTAATTTACCTCAAATTCAGTCACTGTTGGAAGAAGGCCGGCTTCCCTCCTCTCTTTCTGAGCTACATTTAGATTGCCATGATGAGCTCCATTCACTACATCTTTGCCACCTCACTTCACTTCTACGTCTAAAAATCAACAATTGCCCTAATCTCCAATCACTCTCCGAATCAACACTGCCCTCCTCCC
This sequence comes from Solanum paucissectum, assembly GCA_029582445.1. Taxonomy (NCBI): domain Eukaryota; kingdom Viridiplantae; phylum Streptophyta; class Magnoliopsida; order Solanales; family Solanaceae; genus Solanum; species Solanum paucissectum. The sequence goes on from JAJONZ010032968.1 coordinate 7,319, forward strand.
TCTCTGAGCTGACCATCTTCAAATGCCCTAATCTCCAATCACTCTCTGAATCAGCACTGCCCTCCTCCCTCTCTCAGCTAGCCATCTATGATTGCCGTAATCTCCAATCACTTCCAGTAAAAGGGATGCCTTCTTCCCTCTCTAAACTATCTATTTCCAATTGTCCATTGCTCACACCACTACTAGAATTTAACAAGGGGGAATACTGGCCAAATATTGCTCAAATTCCCATCATAAATATTGATGGGATGCGCTGATTAAAACAAATGTATGTTATTCTATTCCCTCAAAAGCTTTTTATTTTCGTTTACTTCCCTTTGCTTTTTTGGTAATTCTTTTCCCTTTTTAAATCTTGTTGAGCAGTATGGAGAGTCTATTGCTCCTGGCCAAAATTTGCTCATATTTCCACGATTCGGAGAACCTGTAATGATTAAAATGAGTGGTGCTTCGACAAATATGTATGTTATTCTATTTAATTACTTTCTATCTTTTGATTTTTGGTTAATTCTCTTTGCTTGTTTCTTATTTCTTTTTGTTTGTGTAGCATCTATTTTCTTTTGAGATGTCGAGGAAATATCTTTAGATTAGGATTAAACCTTTATATTTGCATTGAGACATTGTAAAAGAAATCTAGTATACGTAGGAATTGAGATAATTTGCTCCAGAAAGTTGATTGCTTAATATATGTCAACGGGATGTTTATCTCATATGGAAATTCATTACAATAGCAATTCTGATGTTCTTGTGACAAATCTCACGCCTCATCTTAAGACTCTCTTTTCTTGTATGTCTATTAACTTGTGTTCTCTCTCAAATCTTGCAGACTGGAACATTATTCGCCATCATGAAAGTTGTTCCGCTTTTTTTGTGTCTTCTATATAGATATATAAAAGGGTCCAATAAATGCAACCTCACTTTCTCAATCAGGTAGCCAAGACCTTGATAAGAGTTACATTTAAAGAAATTGAAAACGACTTTGAATATCTACTTCCATTCCTTACGTCATGTTGTACTACATTGATTTTGGTTTTGATATTTAGAGAACTTTGGAGATTATGAAGTTTCCTTCAAATTATGTCTATTACTCAACCTCGAGTGTCACCTCAGAGCTAGCGGAAAGTCAAGGAAGTATATCCTGCTCGGGATGACTTCAAGGTTAGATAACAAAATAATGATTTATTTGTGTTTTAGTTACCATGCTGTTTATTTTGTATTAATTTTCCACTGGTATTCAGATACTTACAGTGGGAAATCGCTTCTGATTTGAGCTTTAAATTTATCTTTATTGTAATTACTTTCTATTTTTTCCTTAAAATCTAAACCTGAATTTTTTACAACAACAACACACCCAATCTATACCTGAATTTTTTCTGTTGCAATTGTTTTGCTGCTACAGTATTGTGTCCGGCCTAATTGGTATTCATTTTCGTGAAACATACTATAATAATTTGAAAACATAATATCTCAGATAGTCACTTAACAATGAATTTTTTTCTCAAAGTTACTTTACTTTATTTTTTAACCCAAAAATCACTCAACTATGAGTTTTTTTTATCAGAAAGTCACTCAACTTTGATTTTTAACCATAAAATCACTCAAATATGGAAGTTTAACTTGCAAAGTCAATCAATCTATTTAATTGATTTTTTTCATTAAAATTTGCTAATATGAAATTTTTATTTAATATCAAAATTTTAAGAAATAAAAAAATATCTATTTAAACCATTTTAATGATCTGACAAAAAAAATTTAAAAGATAATTGCTATGTTAGTTTTAGTTTTTTAATGTATTTATAATGTAAAGCTCTAATTCATTTGTTGAAAGTTGCAGAAGAAAATGTTTTAATGAAAAGTGCAAACACATGGAGGTTTCGTTTGCCAAATGAGACTCATTTAATATGAGTTTTCTTAATTAAGTATTCATATTTATGTATTTTTTTAATATGCAGTAAAATCAAGGTATTCTATTAGTTCTCTCTTCAAATTGAAGTTGAAAATAGTGAATTTGATAATAGTGAAACATTTTGATTATTCATTTGCAATAAAAGGAAATATACTTGAATGTTTCTTTTTGTTAGCTCTTTCTTGTGGAATTTGCTTATGTTGTTTTTTTGGAGGTGTTCAAGAAATACCATTAGATTGGTTGAAGGCTATTTGGATATAATTGCCTTCATGAAGTGTTTGCTAAGTTGCGATAAAGATTGAAAATTTTGATGGTATTAATTTTTATATGGATCACCATTGAGAACTTTGCCCGAGGTATTAATCTCCATTTTCCCTATTTATAAATGTTTCCTGTAGCTCCTAATTGTGATGCTTCGTTTACACATTTTTTACATTTTATCTTATTACAGGGATAAAGTCTGTCACGAGTCAATTAAATGTTACATACTTGCAACAACTTGTTGTGCGTTATATATATAATTGCATATTTCTTGGATATCCGGTATTGGATTGGTTTCTCATTGCTTATTGACTTATACTCTTATTGCGTTTTAATTTCACATCTCAATTGCGAAAGATATCATATGTAGCTTGTGCAACCATGTTCAAAATATGATTCCATCTTACTTACTACCCTTCACATTGCTTTGTTCTTCTAGCTTATTCAGCATAAAAAATTGCTTGTGAGCCATATATTGAATTTGATACTTCTTCACTTGGCAGTAAGCTTAGAAATCACTTTCTGTAGTCAAATAGGACTATAAATATAGACAGTGTGTGGTCTGTAATTGTAACACGAGGATTGGCTTAGAGTTCTAAAATTTCGTTTTAATTGCTTTCAGTAAGAAGGTTGTGATTTCCCAGTCGTACAGCCGTCTACTATGACTTCCTTGAGATGAAGCATGACTTGCTGCAAATGGAACATACAGCTCTAGTGGAACTCAAAGGTACATGAGAAAAAAGTTGTTGAGACATATTGTACATCATGGTCATAGATTATAAGGAAAGTTATTACTTTTTCATCGTTAGGATTTTGACAAGGCTCGGTGATCATTTGGGAAGTGAAAAGTTTCGAAGGTCTCTCTGTTCAAGTTGAGAAGCGAAAGCTGTTGAACTATGTATGTAATAGCTTGTATTGTTGACTTTGGGTTCTAGGTTCCCACGACTTTAAAATGCATCACTTGGGTCTAATGTCACTTCTTTTTATACCAACAATCAATATCTTTCTTGCGTTTTGTTTTATCGATGTGGTATATGCCTAGGATGCTACAATGTTGTTCTTTTTACCGTGGATACCAAGACGGAAAGCAAGAGACGACACAATTATTGATCTTTCTGTATTGAGAAATCAGAATTCCTGGATGCAAATGGTTAGAGAAAACTATAAATGCAATGTAAAATGTATAAGCAATAGGGGAGGCTTTGAGGAGTGAAATTTATTTGCATAATTTTTTAATGTTGTTATTACTGATTAAATGGTGTGTGTGTATTTTGTTTAGTGGAATTCTTCCCATACATGAGCTGAGCTAGAGAGGAAGCTATGGGTTTGTCAAAGATTGGTAACTATACAAAACAAAGACTAACATTGTAATGAATGGTCTCCGATTACTATTTTCACTTATCCTTTTCTTTGTCAGGATTTTTAAAGGAAAATTTTGCTCAATTCTCTGCTGAATAGACAGTCACTTGAATGTGGTCGTGACTGAAAAATGTAAGTGAATAATGACTAGTCATTTTTTTGTTTCCAGATTAAGATAGGTTTGCAGTTTTTTTATAGCTGAGGGTAAGTGCAAAAAGACTAGTCACTTATCAGGATTTCTGAAGCAACATAGCATCCAATTGTTTTCTCAGTTAGATTGCTCGTTTTTTACAAATGTAAGCGTAGGTTTTCCAAAATGATAGCAAAAGCTTGAGTCCCTTTTCAACAGTCATGTGATGCTAATTTCTTCTGTTGTTTTACATTTTCATCTTTGCTTTTCGTAAGCCTGGGATTAACTTTTGTCATCTGGAATTTGAAAAGTTTATGTTTTACTTCTTATGATATGCGGATATGTAGTTGCAGAGATAAAGCGTATGACACTCTGGCTCGGCAAGACCAGTTTGACATCCAAGACAGTGAAGAGCTTAATAGAATGAAGGAAGAAAATGCCAATCTACAAGAAAAGCTGAATAATGCAGGTATTCCTAATTGATATTCCAGACAATACAAAATTGAAAAATATAAAAAATTGTTTGTGAGCCATATTTAATATGTTGAATTTTAACTTCTTCACTTGCAGTAATCACTTCCTTAGTCAAATAAAACTATAGTATTTCCTTACTTGTCTAGAGAAATCATACATGTACAACTATATATATAGAGAAAGTGTGTGGATTGGTCTGTAATTGCAATACTTAGATTGGCCAAGAATTCTAAAAGTTCTTTTTAATTGCTTTCAGTAAGGAGGTTGTGATTTCCAAGTCGTACAGCTTTCTATTGTGGCTTCCTTGAGATGAAGCATGACTTGTTGCAAATGGAATATTAAGCTCTAATGTACCCAAAGGCTGAATGAGGACAAAACCATGGTTGTTTATGCTTCAACTCAGTTTCCCCAGTATACGCATAGTGTGATTGATGTTGTCTTAGTGTTCCCAAACATAATATCCGTGTGATAACAGGATGGGCTTCGGTGGCAAGACGGTAAGGTATATGCCAGTGAGTACCCACAAGGATTTTCGTTTAAAGCTACTGATAAAAAAGGTCTTTTTGTTTAAAGTTGTTGCTTGGAAACAGTTTTGCTCCTTTCAGTCTTGTTTTTTTAATTTCTTTCATCCATTATCAGTAGCTAGTAAATTTTTTGTAACCAATCCTTCTTCGCGGGGTATATTTCATAATATTTAAGCTTCAACTACTACAGTCATTAGTATATTTCATAATATTTAAGGTATAATCATTGTTCAGTTAAGAGAACACAAGAGCTCAACTTTTTAGAGGACCATAAATATCTAAGGATAAATGAACTGGGCAAAAAAGTTCCATATATATCTATGTTGACCACAAAAACAAAGAAATCCTCAATTGTCACCAATCAAATATAGGAGAAATCTACCTCAGAATTCATTTTTGAAGTTAACAGATGCACGTACACCCTCACAGTGGGTCCGCCTTTATCTACAACCCACAAGTACCTTCAATTATTCAATTGAGGAAGTAATGAATAGATACTATAGTAAACATAGAAAGTAATTACAAGTAACTACTAGCAAAAGAGAGAGAGAGAAAAATCACTGATCATTCGTGTTTGGAAATTACTCCTAGCATTCAACAGGTAAAGTAAAGTTGTTAGTAATTGAAGATTGAAAAATTTATCTTGTCAAAATTCTTAAAAATCAATTTGTGTTCTCCTTGTTTTCCTTTTCAGATTTCAGAAATGGAGGTTGGCTTAGCAGTTGGTGGTGCATTTATCTCTTCAGCTTTGAATGTTCTCTTTGATAGGCTTACTCCTGAGGGTGAACTGCTAAAGATGTTTCAGAAGCATCCGGATGGTGTTCAGCACTTAGAGAAGCTGGAGGAGATTTTGCTTGGTCTTCAAATTGTGCTAAGTGATGCAGAGAATAAGCAAGCATCAAATCGACTCGTGAGCAAGTGGTTAAATAAGCTTCAGAGTGCTGTGGAATCTGCTGAGAACTTAATAGAACAAGTCAATTATGAAGCTTTGAGGCTTAAGGTGGAAGGTCAGCATCAAAATCTTGCTGAAACAAGCAACCAGCAAGTAAGTGACCTCAACCTTTGCTTGAGTGCTGATATCTTTCTTAAGTTGGAAGACACTATTAAAAAATTGGAGGTGTTGGAAAAGCAAATTGGTCGCCTTGGCTTACAGGAGCATTTTGGTTCGACTAAACAAGTAACTAGAACACCTTCAACTTGTTTGGTTGATGAATGTTATATCTTTTGTAGGCACAAGGAAAAAAAGGATTTGATTGACCGTTTATTGTCTGAAGATACAAGTGGAGGAAACCTGACTGTAGTTCCTATTGTTGGAATGGGCGGCGCGGGTAAGACAACACTTGCTAAAGTGGCTTACAATGATGACGAGGTGAAGAACCATTTTGGTTTGAAAGCTTGGTATTGTGTTTCTGAGCCATATGATGCGTTGAGAATAACGAAAGGGTTACTTCAAGGAATTGGCTCATTTGACTCGAAGGATGACGGCAATCTTAATAAGCTACAGGTCAAATTGAAGGAAAGCCTGAAGGGAAAGAAGTTTCTTGTTGTCCTTGATGATGTGTGGAATGATGACTATAGTGAGTGGGATAACCTGAGAAATGTTTTTGTACAAGGAGATATGGGAAGTAAGGTCATTGTAACTACACGTAAGGAGAGTGTTGCTCAGATGATGTGTGTTGATCGTTGCGCAATCACAGTGGGGACTCTGTCTAGTGAAGATTCTTGGGCTCTATTCAAACGACATTCACTAGAAAATAGGGATCATCCAGCACTTGAAGAGGTTGGGAAAAAAATTGCAGAAAAGTGCAAAGGGTTGCCTTTAGCTCTAAAGACAGTTGCTGGTACTTTACGTGGCAAATCAGAGGTGGATGAGTGGAGAGACATTTTAAGTAGTAAAATATGGGAGCAGCCAAGTTGTTTGAAGGGTATATTACCAGCGTTGATGTTGAGCTACAATGATCTTCCTCCAGATTTGAAGCGATGTTTTGCTTTTTGTGCAATATATCCCAAAGATTATGAATTCTGCAAAGACCAAGTTATTTACCTGTGGATTGCTAATGGTCTTGTACAACAGTTTCACTCAGGTAACCAATACTTTCTCGAGTTGAGATCAAGATCACTGTTTGAGAAGGTCCCAGAGTCTGAATGGAAACTGGGGGAATTCTTAATGCATGACCTTGTCAATGATTTGGCCCAAATTGCATCTTCAAAACTTTGCATTAGGTTGGAAGAGAGCAAAGGATCTGATTATATGTTGGAACATAGTCGGCACATGTCCTATTCCATGGGACGAGAAGGTGACTTTGAGAAATTGAAACTACTCTCCAAATCAGAGCAGCTGAGGACATTGCTTCCAACCAATAGCATTGACTCATTTCAGCTAAGCAAGAGGGTGTGCATAACATACTGTTAGGACCGAAAATAAGCAAGTGTCATGCGGAAGCTAGCAAAGCAAACCTCGAAAGACCACGAGTAAGAAGACAAACGAGAAACACACCAAAAGAGACAGATTTAACGTGGTTCGGTTAATCGACCTACGTCCACAAAGGAGATGAGCAATCCACTATATAAACATGAGAGTACATAGAGAGAAATAACCTCAACCAATTCACTCGGAATACATGAAAGGTTCACACAAGTGATAACGTATCAAGCTTGTGACCCACAAATTCTCCCTCTAACCAAAACTCTCAAAGCCCTTAAGACTACATTGTGAATGCTAATTAAGTTAGAAGGAACCAGCCTATATTTATAGAGTCCTAAACCTTTCCTACAAGAAAAGGACTAGTAAAATATTAAAATCTTTTTCTAAAAGGAAAACTTATTTATGGTAAGAAATCAGGACAAATTAAACCCAACAAATCTCCCCCTTGGCCTGAATTTCTGACAAAATAAATTTATCCACCTTCTTTACATAATCTTTAATAGATTGCATCTCTTCTCCATAATCTCCTCCATCAAATCTACGTCTCGACACAGAGAACCTCTCTGAAATAACTTCTCCAACAAAGATCTTCATTACTGTCAAAAAGGTTGCGACTAGAACTACACCCGCCAAG
>JAJONZ010032969.1:0-17578 GCA_029582445.1 Solanum paucissectum
ATCGGTGCTCAATACTACTCCCAAAATATACTTAGCTCATATGTTTTTAAAACAAAACTTCTTTCTTTGGTTTGAGATAATTACTCAAAACTTAGCTTGAAAGCTCTCTTGGAAATCGGTGTTTCCCTTTCTTGTTCAAATTTGAAAACATTTTAAACTCTTGGGAAAACTTAGTTCCCTTATAACTTTTGGAGAAATGAACTCAACTCTTTACTCTTTGCTTAACTTAAAACTTAAGTCTTAGAACAAAGTTAAAACGTTTGTGAAAGACTTTTGACAAACTTTAATGAACTTTTCTTGACTTTCTTCTTAACTTCTAAACTTGACTCTTAACTTTCCTTGAATTGAATTATGGATTCAAGGATTGTGATTTGTGATAGGAAAGATCTCATGATGTTTAAGAGTGTTTTTAGATAGCTAAACATGAGAAAAGATAAAAAAAATCACTGTCTGAGAGCAGGTCCGCGACGTGGAGATGTATTTAAATTTTTGGTTGCGAAAATAATATTCGGAGCCAGTGCCCAGATTTTCCCGACTAATATCCTTCTTCGTTTTCCAGCCCCAATTCACCCAAACTAGGTTCTTTTTCCCAAATTCTTTTTAGATATAGATACCCATCAAATGTACCTAAGAACCTAACTCCAACGAACTCAATAATTTGATGTAATGATCTCAGAAACTTCCCAATCTCAACCCAAATCAAGAACGACATCAAATTCAAGAATACATATCAAGGACATCAACTTTCAAACTCTTTTAGGATGAATTCACGCTGAAATAAACATGTTTGGCACGTGGTTGAAAAAACCCAACATTATGAAAGCCTCACATACCTCGTAGGGATCACCCCTTGATGAAATCCACAAGCGATTCTTGAAGAACTTGATGATTCTTGCTCCTTCTCCTCTTTTCTCTTCTCTCAAAACCCTAACTTAATTTTCAAAAGCGTAAACTGACCAAGTTCAGTTTAGACCCCTAAGTAATTACCAAAAATGAATTAATTAAATTGGGTATGGTAAAGACCAAAATACCCTTCCAAAATCTGGTTTAGACTTTCCTTAATTGAACAACCCAACTTCCAATAGGCATATGTCACTCATACGAACTTGGAATTGCGCAATATCAGTGGCGTTGGAAAGATAATTCCAAGATCTTTCCTATGGTATCTGGAAGCACACCTAACTCATCCCGAGCGGAGTTATGGTCGTTTGAAGTTGACCAAAAACTCAAATTGACATACTTGACAAATTTTCCAGATTTTTTTATTATTTCCAAAAATCACTCTTTCTAATTCTAGCTCGTTCTAGTTCTTTCAATTTGCGAGATGTTACAAGAACTTTTCAATTGAGTGTTGAATTGAAGAGTTGGAGTTCGACTATAACACAAAATCTTCAATGAATTATTTTTGAAGGAGTCTAAAGAATCAAGGAGCTTGAATTGAAGGAGTCTCACTTGAAGTAGAACTCTAAGTCAAAAGAGTTCAAGTCAATGAAGAGTTCAAGTCAATGAAGAGTTCGAAGTGAATAATAACTCTATGAAAAATTGTGCTTAAATAGAGTTGAAGTTGTCTAGAATACTCGTATAGTTATAGAGCTAAAAGGGTAATTGGAAAATTGACCTCGCAAGTGCTACCAACAGGCTAAAGGAACACATTGAAGAAACAAGTCCTATTACAGAGTTTATGTATTAGGAGGTTTTCATTGAGTCGTAGTATTGATGTATCTTAAGTTCAGTGTGTTATAAACTGAATTAGGAGTGGTTTCTTCAAGTTGTGATAACTCAAAGACTTGGAACACATACCTTGGGAGGTTTGAGATGAAGTTTGGGAATTATAGTTCTTAATTCCTTAGGTTGCATAGGCTTGTATTCTGTTTTGTGTTGAGCCTCAGTGGTTTAGTGAAGTTGGAGTTAAATCCTGTAGGGGTAAAGGTTGTGATTTTTTACACCTTTTTGAGCCGGGTGTTTTCCATGTAAAATACTGTGTTTGTACTTAGTGTTCTTATTGTTTTGTTGGAACACGTTAGGCAAACTGTTTCACACTTTGGCGAAAAGTTAAAGTTAGTAAATTACTAGGTCGTGCAGACTATCATAAAGTCACTTTCACAAACACTCAATCAATTTTTCACATCAAAACAATACCATATAAGAGAAATGAAATGATGTTTGCATATGATGCATATGTCTCATAGTTGTTACGAAAAGATATATACACTCAATTCCGTAATGTAGATAATTAGAACCCATGGGGGACTCACAAAGTCTATATACTTTACCGAACAATACTATACCAGGAAATGCCCTTATGATCAACATACTATATCGATAATCCTTTACAAGTCAATATCCTGGTAGACCCTTTACCAAGAATTATCCTTGTATTTCCTCAATGTCTAGTACATGAAATATAAATGCCAATTAAAACACGACAATCCATATATTGGATTCAAATCCTCAGTACAGATAATCAATAGCAACCTAGAATAATCAACAAGGCAAGGACAATGAAAAAATAATCAAATTATCATTTCAACCGCTTTCGTATATATCAGTGACAACACAAATATTTTTACCAATTCTACAACTAGAAATCAAGTTCACGTAGTCATATAACACAACAAATCACGAATAAAGTATACATTACCATAACATGATATCAGTACACACATAAATGCTCGTCATCTCATTTATACGGGGCACCCATCACCCATTGCCCATTTACACATTCAATCAATACACTAACACTTTGAAAAGAATCAAAGAAAGTTTCACTTTGCCTTAAACGCCTGAAAAGTCAATTTATGGCCTTGCCCTTCCATAGAGCTTATGAACAATCTCAATCTAGTCAAATACATAATCTAGATGACAAAACCAATTTGTAGACACTCATATTGCTATACTTTTATCCCAGGCCAAACAAGTTAACCCCGAGCTCCAAAGGGAAAAACAATGATTTTCATTACAATTTAGATTACCCATACAGTAGGAACTCAAATATTAAATTTCATCAAAACTAAATTCAGATTGACCCCAAAATCATCAAAATACAATTTCTTAATTTCGGCTATAACTATTAATTTTCATGTTCTTACACATTTCTGAACGACGAAATAATCAACAAATAAGGAACGTGATACCAAGATCGGTTTACCCATAGTATAACTACCTCAAATATGAAATTTCATTTTAAAAATTTGAGTCTTTATCACCTCCAAATCAAAGTAATACGATTTCTAGATGTAGAGCGAAATTCCTCAATTTTCTCCAATAAAAATCACTCAGTTTTTAACTCTAGAACTTCATATATGCTCAAAATACCAATCAAACATGGTTTGAAATTTAATACAATGTTCAGGCATAAATTTTTTTAAAAAAATTTGTGTCATTTTCTGTCATTAAAGTAGAAAAATATTGCATCCAAAAGGTCTGCACCAAGTCTCAAAATAAATTTTCGATCTCTATAATTAAAAATGGATCTTTCAGTCGTCACATTTTAATTCTTAAACAAAGGACAAAGCACCCAAAATATTCACAATTCATCCGAAACTCATCGGAATTAAATCAAAATTTGTGGACAAGTCCAAACCCATCATATTAACTTGTTGGCACTTTCAGATCATGAATCTGAGCTAGTTAAGTCAATTAATTGACTGAGGTCAACTCTAAACTTTAAATTTAACTAGAATGCAACTCGTTCGTCTGAAACTCTCCCGGAACCTCCAACACACAAACTGAATGTGTAAATCAGTTATAAAACATGTTAGGACATGTTGAAATCATCAAATCGTCGATACAAGGTCGTCTTGACCGTGGTCAAGTTTAAAATAGACATAAGACCAACAGTTGTATATTTTAGTAAATGTTGGACATCTATAATTCAAAGTATCCATAAAATGAGCGAAATTAAGATATGAATCTAAGATGCATGTGTTGCCATACCTAATTAGCCAAAGATTAAAATGACCAAATTCGACAAAGATGTAAGTAGCGCATTAATAGAGGCATTCGACATGCTTGCTAATTTGAAATGGGAGTGCACTTAAGGGTTCGAGAAAGAAACTAAACAAAGATCAAATGATCTTTCTTGCTAAACCAAGTAACAGAACAAAAATCGATTTAGGTTACAAACAAGAACTTCAAGTCTGCCTCTGTTAATTTCTCCAATGCCTCAGAAGCACCACCGACCGTCCTGCAAAAAATAGCAATATTTGGCAATCAGCACACCAGAGAGAGAAGGGAGGAATGTCAGAGTAAAAGAGGAAAATCGAAATCCAAGTGTAAAACATAATCGGCCAATAATAATATTTGTATGTTTAAATCACATTTGAGGGGAGAAACATTTATGTGTTTATAGTTGCAACATATAAAAAAAACTATATGAGTGAAAACCCTAAACAACCTATTTGAGCTCTTCATGTATGATCACGTTCCCCTTTTAATGAAAAAAAGAGAGAAAAATATAAAACAACTTATGGCCTTACTTCAATTCCTAGCCCAACTGACTTAATTTTTAGTTTATTCTCTTAATTTATATTGAAATCATTTCTGAGATAAAACATATTAAAATTACTCAAATTTTCAAGACATTTAATTATTTATCCGAACATACATGCAATTAGCACAATGAACTTGGAGAAACTTACCCTTCAAAAAGTAGTTTTTTCTTCTCTTGCAACTCTAAGATCCTCTCCTCGATTGTATTCTTAATCACAAATCAGACAATCCTAGAAATGATAAAATAACAATAAGCTACCTTGATTGGTATAGTTGGTTGAAGAAATACAAGCACACACCTGATTGGTTTATACTGCCCTATTCGATGGATTCTATCTTGGGCTTGCCTTTCCACATCAGCATTCCACCAAGGATCCATAAAAAAAACCTATCAAAGTGCAAGAGGAGAGTGAAACGACAAGGAAAGTAGTCCAGGTCATTCAACGAAATATTATAAGTTCAAAATGTATCTATTCTTTAGGTGCACGGAGATGAAAGTTAAAACATCCCAAACAAAAAAATAGTTTTAACCTGAAGAGATGAACGAATCCAACATAGATTGAAATCCCTTGGTAGTTGGCAAAAAATGAAGAATATTCATTGGCAAAGAGAGGAAAGGAAAACCTACTTGTGATGCCACTGTAGGATTCAGGGCAAGACCTCCGGTTTTCAAGCTCATAAGAAATATAATGCAATCTGGATCATTGGTATATCTTGTAACTGCAAAATCTCTTGTAGTGATAGTCATGGATCCATCTAATTGAACACAACTAATGCCCGACTGCAAAATGCACACAATAAATGTTTTTTGTTGTGACTACTGATGGAAACAATAGGGGTAGATGTGAAGGGGATAAAGAAGGCATGTCTTACCTTCTGTAGAGAATAGTGTATCAGACCCTAAAACGATGTGAATTGGCTGAAGACTACTGCCTTTGCGGAACCATCTCTTTCAATCATGAACCTTATTTCTTCTCTCTTGATCCAATAAAACAAGCAATGAGAATGCTATTATAAAGGATATAAATAAGATTGAGACCACAACAACGATTTATTATTCATCAATTAGTTTCCACTCTATTAAGTGGGGGTGGTATTTGATGCAACATTTTCAAATGGTAAGCAAAACTTTATTTAGACCTCATGAATCCCTCATTTTTCACACAACCAAACTTAACAAGAAATTAAAGACTAAAACCATCATCCTGAAGTTTTGCATGTAAGCATCATTAGGTAAGTAAAATGGTATGAGATTCTTAGGGAATATATCTAGTTCCTGCAAATGATGCAGTATCGCAACCCCTTGTACTCTTTGTGAGAAGAAAATAAACTCATAAAGCAAACTATAAAGGTAAGATAAGATATAGTTATTACTTGAAAAGTAATTGTATACCAAAGCTTCTATTTTTGTGCTTGTCTAAAAATTATCAAGACAAATTCTGTTCAATATACTCGAGGACCTAAATCCTTTGATAGTTTCTTTAGTTTTCTGATCATTTGCCGTGAAATCCACTGTAATTGATTTGAAACATGAAGGGCATGAAAGTTGTCCCACAATTGCAGAAAAACCTATCAGACATGACTTGCAAAAGACATGTTTGCAAGAATTAACCTGCAATAATCAAAAGAGGTGCACATTTTTATAGGAGAGTCGGTTTAAGTTTAAAATGACAAAAATAATAGTAATGAATTCATAAAATATTTCTTAGGTTGTCAATAGATGAGGTACGAGAATTTAAATAATAAGTCCACAAGTTTAATGGAAGTCCTTTTAGTGTTATAAGGCATTCCTAAAAGCATTTCTGGTAAAAAAAGAAGAGGTCTTTCGTATGGCGCTGGAAAAGAATTTTTAGAAGACATCGTAGATGTAAATGTGGAAAACTATGGCCACATTAAGATATGAAATATCCATCATATAATATACGAAATATTAATGTAGTGTGAGTAGGAAATCCATCAAATTCAATTTTAGTGATGTATCAAGTTTCGTGAGTGAGCTTATTCCTTTATTTTATACTTTCTATTTCTTTTCTTAGGGAAGTGGGAGAGTATGCAACTCCCGATTGTATCTTCTACTGGATCGTGACATAAACCACATGGTTGTTGAACATAGCCAACATTAGTTGTTCTTCCACTTCTAGCCAAAGCAGAACTTGAGTATTCCACAAGGTAAGGATGATCAACTGCCTGAAGTCAGATCAAAGATAAAATCAATCAAATATATAAGAGAAAGTTTTCTAGTTATTACTTTTGAGGTAGAATCATTCGTAGATCATAGAAAGTCAAATTGCTTGCTTTAGTAAAAGAAGTCTGAACTGTTTATTTCTTTAAGGGCCTAAAATTATTAAGGAAAGTCAGGAGATGCAACAGGAGAGCAAAGGCATGCTAAAAACAGCAAATAATCAGATGCAACAAGACACTAATAAATTCAATTCTCGCTCTTGTTCTTGCGCGGCACTTCTTCAGTCATGGAATTAAAAATATTAAATATAAAATAGACACTGCCATTTTGGCATCCAAAGAATGCATCCACTTTTACGCCAGCTAATATTTAATATGATATTGTGATGTAAATACATCTATAAAAAAACATATGGATGGAAACTAAGTCCACCTCCAAATCATATGAATGTGGATTCGATTGACCAAGGAAACATAGTAGGATAGGATCACTGTCGGACTCCTTGGTAGGGGTTCTCATGGGTGGAATTTACACTTCATCGTATAGAAAGAATAGCAATGAATATATCAACAACAGCAATAATAACATATCAAGTGTAATCCCACAAGTAATAAATATTAATACAAGTAATAAATATTAATACAAGTAGTTTTTTTTTAAATAGTACAGAAAAAATGAAGGAAAAGAAGATTAATAAAATTGAAAGAAGTGCAGTTTTGTACAAAATCGATCAAGGAAAGGAAAAATCAAGGTAAAAAATTACTGAAGGAAAAATATAAGCGGTGAAGGAAAACTTAATATGAAAAAAGGTTATAGAAATATGGCTCAATATGAAAAAAGGTTATAGAAATATGGCTCAAGGGAGGAAATATAAGGAAAAAGCAAGAGAAGAAATTACTGAAGAAATTATTATCTCTGAGTTCTGAAATACTGAAAGATTTAACCCATTAACAACATTAAATATTTCATTTCCATTGTTTAGTGATTTTACCACAATTGGTGTAGAAGTATTGAAATATTTCTTCTTATGAAAAAAATTACATTAGATCTGATCCATACTTTGAAGGTTAACAATGAACCTATAACAAAGAATTTTATTCACGACGAAAACCAAATACAAGCAGGTACCAATACATTATAAAGAACAATTCAGTTCGAATGCATGATATCCATACCTGTCGCATGTGTGTCAGTAGATTAAAAATGTTAGCATAGTTATTCATCAACGTACCAGCTTGAATGTATCTGTACCAAAATACGTCTGGAAGAAACAATATAGTAATGAGAAAATGAATAATACACCACTTATTTTGACTCTCATTATTTACTTTTTCACAAGGTCAAATAGCTTGTGTCGATTATTTTCCACGAAAAACCTTGTAAAATGGTCATTATATAGGATTTCCAAGAAAGGAACGTCTGTATGTTTTAAGGATGACTTAACACATAGCAATTAGATGAAACATATACCATGCAAAA
Source organism: Solanum paucissectum (assembly GCA_029582445.1). Lineage (NCBI taxonomy): Eukaryota > Viridiplantae > Streptophyta > Magnoliopsida > Solanales > Solanaceae > Solanum > Solanum paucissectum. The sequence goes on from JAJONZ010032969.1 coordinate 8,153, forward strand.
GCATTTAATCAAAAGACCAGACAAAAATAATACACAAGAAAAAAACCATGAGTTGTACCATTAAACAAATTCAATAAAAACATCACCATGAGTAGCGAATGGAGAGCAAAAAAAAAAGGCAAAGATTACTTTCAAAAAAGCAAGGGTCTAGTTTCATATGTATTGACAAAAATATATTACATACGTATTAAATTATGCCCGACTTTCATCCCGCAGTGATCTGTAGTAGTCTTCTTCTTTAACATCGAAACAATCTTTGCGCAAGGTAACTTGAATAAGAAAGTAAGTAACATTCTAAAGAGGAGAGAAAACAATTAATAACTCTACCACTATGTTAATGTGAAAAACAACTTACGATCCTTAGAGGAAGTCCAAGATCAGCAGCCCTTCCCTTTTTAGTACGTCTTTGCATTATGGTTTTTAAAATTTTATGTTTCAACAAAACCATCGCATCTCTACCAAACCCATGATTCCCTTGAAATTTTATGGGTGAGGCAATATACTAGAACATAAGATGTATCAATGTCTCCATGTCAGCAACAATATTGTTTATCACAAATAACAAACAACATCAAATTAAGTATAATAATTTGATAACTTACTTTATTCCACTAGCAAAATTGTCGAATAGATTTGTGGTGGCAATGTGGACACTCGAATGAGCTAAAATAAATACAAACACAAACGGGAGCAAATAAGAGATTTCAAAAAGTGAAAATAAAAAGAAACTCAAGGAAGAAAGATTTCAACTGTCATTGAAACAGTAACAACAAAATCTCTGGTGAAAAATGAACAAATATAACAGAATAAAATTAAAACAAATCCTCGGCTATATGTTTCTCTATCCAACCAAGTTAGGTGCAAATATAAAAAAAGAAACTTTTAAGTCTACCTATTGTGAAGAGCTCTGCAATCACATTCTTCGCAGAAGTAGTATGAGTAAGGAATAATTTGCAAGAAACAGACCTGTCCAGAAGTAAGGATGTATTTAGTTCGGAGAATGAAAATGTGAATTATGTTAGCAACAAAAGAATATTAATCACAAGAAACATACAAGTGAGTATAGCTCTCCTACACGGTTCTGGAGAGGAGTACCACTTAAGGCCCACTTATAAGAAGATTCTAGCGCAAGAATAGCTCTTGTAGTGTTTCTGCGTATATCTTTCACACAATGGGCATGTGCAACAAAAGTGCAATCTGTTAGAAAACTGTGGATGAAGGGGTTTTCAGACAAAACCTACAAATGTGAACTTTGAACAAACTCATCAGTCAAAAAAACAAATATACAACAACCTTACCCTAACTACCCTGTGATGGAAGAGCGGTTGGTCATGTGTATACAACCTTACCCCTACCTTGTGAATGTAGAGAGGTTCTTTTAGGTAGACCTTCAGCTTAAGTAAAGCATATCAAGAAAACCAAATATGTGGGTCTAGTTATGCAATGCTTACCTCATCCAAAATAATACGATTCCAATTCATAGTGAAAAATCATGATATTTTTCCAATACTCAGTCTCCACAATTGAGTAGGTAGTGATAACAAAATCATATTCCGCAAACCTATCAATATTTTTCTCCCTGTTGGCACCATGATATACAAGAATTGTGTTGCTTTCTTTTGTGGTGAAGCGGTCAATCTCGTTGACCCACTGAATCACAGCGACAACTGGACATATAACAAGGGTTCCTTTCACAGTTGGGAGAATATAAGAGGCAAGTGAAAGCAAACCAGAATCCGAAATTGCTTGCCTTATTTCACGTTTAGCAAGCATAAGAGCTATGGCTTGAACAGTCTTCCCCATCCCCATATCATCAGCAAGAATACCGCCTCTAGCTATCGATTCTTCTTGCTTCAAAGCCCAAGCCAACCACTCTTTCTGGTACCTTAGCAGGGGTATGATCAAATGAGATGGCTTCTCAACAGTTTCAATCATAAACTCATTCTGACTATTGAAGTCCAGATAAAGTGAATGGTTTTCTTCCATCCACATATTGTTCTCTTCTTTCCATATATGCCACATCAATACAAGGTCACCACCATTTCCTACATCATTCATTACACCATCTTCTTCTACCTGCTCTTCTTTTATTCTAATACTCCATTCTCCCTTTGTTCTATTGGATCTCCTTCCTTTTATTATATTGGGCCAAACTGCTTCCACAGTTAAATCTGTATCAATATATCCACTAGCTTGGGCTTCATTCCACAAATTATTATCTTCATCTGCATAGATGATTAAACCAACAATCACATAATTAACCATGTGCATAAACTATTCAATGCACGTCCATATTTGTCTGCATAAACTTTTGTCTTAGGTTAGCCAATAAGTATCATCTATCGACGAAAAGAAAGTCACAACATGCTATTAAAATGTCACTGTAGTTGCAACAATTTAAAAGGACCAAATTGAAGGCATATTAATATTGACATGAAAAATAAATGTTATATGGAATACCTTTGTCGTTGCTCCCAATGTAATTTGAATATGAGGATATAAAAATAACGTCATCCTCATCAGAGCTCCTAATTTGGTTTTGTTCTCCTAATTTCATAATCCAAATTTAAGTACAACCACATCATTTACATTTATCAACAACATATAGTGGATATAGATATTTATGACACATGCCATCTAAAAGAAATACTTCATCACACACAAAAAAAATAAAATGAAAAGGACATTTTACTACACCAAATTGGCCCACTTGTTTCTAAGGATGGGAACAAACTCACAATATACCTATTAGGAAATATCATATTCTCCGATAATACTCACAAACCTTATTTAATGATCTTCCTATTTTTCCTTTCTATTTATAAAAGTTTTGTCCTCGATACAAGAATAAGTTTTAAACTTTATATTTTCTTTATACTAGTATTTATCATTCTCTTTCTTTGTTGTTTAATTTCTTTATGGTTGAGGAGTAATGTCAACCTTCAATCCATTTGGATTGATTTTATATTGGTGTTCGATTCATCTTAAACCTAGCTAATAAGAGGGAAGAGTGTCAATGGTCATATAAGGTTCTCCATGCATCTCCTAAAGGGCTAATGTGGGACTCTTATCATTAATAATATCAGTTGAATCAATCAACCCATTTATTCCTTAATAAAAACAAATAGTAAGTGACAAACATTTTCTATTAGTACTCTAGTGTTGCGCGCGCCTTGACTATCTCTCGACACCTGTTATTTCCAATCAATACAAGTACCAAGCAACTCTATCACGAGATTTGGGAATAATTCCCTTAGTCTAATTTCATTTCATATTTGAACCAAGGATGTCACTCCTTTGACTGCTAAATCATCCCACTATGGGTTGAATAAATAAACTTCTGGCAGGGAAGTTATTTTTATGATTCTTTAATACTTTTTTTTTCTAGAAAACATTTTTTTGCCTGAATAAAACATGAAAAATTTGTGAATTCCACCATAACAAAACACCTTAAAAATTCCATTTTACTCACGTAATCTATAAGATTCAAGAAAAATAAATGCAAATTCACATCAAAATAAACAAGTTGTATGATTGCAAATAGAAACACCAGGAAAATAAAAAGGATTAGTAAAAGAAGGATTTTTCGAGTGAACCTTCGGTTGAAGATGAGGAAGGATGAGAATGGATCCTCATTTTCTACACAAATAATTACTAGTAGATATTTGCAGAAAAATATCAACAACAATTGTGAAGAGAGAGAGAGAGAGAGGGAGAGAGAGAAAGAGAGAGAGAAAGAGAGAGAGAGAGATAGATAGATAGAGAGAGAGAGATAGATAGAGAGAGTCTCAGTGTGTTGAGAGACAATAAGTAGGATTGTGCGACAGGAAACCAATTTATATAGCTAGAATCAATAATGATAAAGGGTGTGATGAAAATATTTTAATACACTTACCTTGTATTGGATTTTAGTAATCAAAAGTTGACCTATTTTTAAGTTGAGAGTGCTTAAGCCTTAAGCAAGCACTTATATTATATTTGATGGTTGTTTTAAGAAAAAAAAATTAATCTATTTACAAGTTTTGAAATATTAGATAACAAGACTATCATGCTACTGGCATATCAATAGGCTTTTAAAGTTATGGCTAACATGCTTCAAATTGATATGTTTTATGTGTTATTGTTGTTACATATGATTTGAAAAAATGTTTTTTGAACTAAAATGAAAAATTCTTTGCAATATTGAAATGCAACGGGTCTGTTGGAATTGAAATATATAGTTGACACTAATTAATTACAATAACCATCATACTTATTCTATAAGTGGGAAGTTTGATAATTGAAAGTTAGGTTACGATTATATCCTTCCAAAGTTAATTGACTATTATAATTGTCACGTCCCGACTCCTCGAATCATGATGACACCTACTATAACCTACCAGCAGGTAAACCAACCCTTAACTCAGAATGAAAGGTAATGAGTACAAGGGTAGAACTTCAGTAGAAATAAAATTCTAACAATAAAACAAGACAGAGGCGGAAGAAAACCAAAAACTTTATACATGAAGAGAATCCCTCCCAGAACCTGGAAGTCACAAGTGTAGCGCTATCTAAAATGGAAATACAAGTCCCAAAAGTGGACCATAGACAAGTCATCTCAAAGGAAAAAGACTATATAAACATAAATACAGAAGGAGACAGGCTGATCCAAGACGCCAAGTGCTCTCCCACATCTCCGATCTCAAAAGTTGCTGAAGATGACACAAAAAATCGCCACTGATAGTTGTTACTAGGACTATCATTACAAAACAGATGTAGAGTGTAGCATGAGTACCAAAATAAAGGTACTCAGTAGGCATCAATGGTTGACCGAGCAAGACAGGTAAAGACAATAAAAAAAGATAGAATCTAGACACAATAGAGGTCCAAACTGTCACGACCCGAGGTTACCCCCTAGAAGTAACACGGCGCACTTGACCCCCAAGGTGTCGCATACAAGCCTCATAGCATTCATGAACATTAAAGCATAGGAAAAATAGTGCGGAATTTAAAACTTTTCTTTACAATCGAAGTCTCTTATAAAATGAAAGAGAATCTATGACACTATGTCTCAAACCATCTATTATACTTGGAATAAAACTCTTGAAATACAAATCTTAGGGACACAACCCTTACAACAAAAGTCTAACACATAATAGAAAGACAATAAAGGACATATGGTTGAGCCCTCGAATACAATGAGGACTCACCAGTCTTCTTCTTCTTGATCCCCTATGAACCTAGCCACGAGGATGAAATTCAATATCTCCAAAGCCTACACTTATAGAAAATGTAGAAAGATGGGGTTAGCACAAAAAGTACTAAGTATGGAAGCCATGCACAAAACCATTAAAACATGCATAAAAAGGGACATTTCATTTGAAATCATGCTATGTGCCATTTTTGAACATCATCTTTGAAATAGTTGGAGAATGCAACCAATAAGACAACTCACACACATTTCATCATAACATGAGAGATATCATTATAATAACAAGCATAGTCTCCAACATCAACATAATACAAATCCCATTTTTCACAATACATAGCCTCCAATGATAAAGTAATATAGAGTCAAATACCAAGATCATCTCATAATTAAGTAAGCATCACATAAGCAACCCTTAAGAAACACTTGTGCAATGTATGGTTGGTATCCCATAATACCAACCCTACTAAGTACTCCTTTGAAGCTACCTTAGTCATGCATTTCATCTTTAGACCTCATCATAATCAATAGTCACAAATAATGAAATAGTCATGTACATTACTTGAATTATAAGGAAAGTCATTCATAACAACTATCCATTCACTATACATGCATGCATTCAAATCTCATCATCAACATAAAGGAACCATCCCATGACATCCTACTAAGTCTACTTGTGCAATGTGGGAATGAAGTCCCATACCCCCACTCCTACTAAGTAAACTCACCAAGAAGTCATAGTATAGTTCATGTCTCATTCATTATCTTTATTATTTAGGGAAAAGTTTCCATAACCGACATAGACCATGTGAGCTACATGGAATCCGGTGTCGTGCAACCCCACACCGAAAAAGAAGGTGTCCTACTTGCCTAAGGTAGAACTAAATATATAGCTATAAGGTGGATCCACTAGCTAAGTCCTATGTGGGCACATAGTTATGGGATAGGGAGATTGCTTCTAGAAACCCGACCTATTGCATTAGCGGAAAGGCTTCCATCTCATGAGTTCACTTGGATGGACCGCCCTATTGCATTAGCGGAGGGGCCTTTACCTCATTGTCCTTATCCACTCGGTGCTAAGCATTATTTCCCAAATTATACATTATTAGTCTTTGAATTGTATTTACATATGTGAAGGAATACTCTATCCTTCATTTAATACAATTCATCAAAATAGCTCATAGATTCATTAAAGGTGAGAATGTACTTTCAACCTTAGAATCAACATTAGTATGTGAGTATAACTTTCACACTAAGATCATCTGTTCTCATGAGAATGGACTTTCAATCAACACAATAGGATCATCATGGTCATGTACATTTCATACATAATAATGTGTAAAGGTGCATATGAGAACTATACTTTCAATTAACACCATTGATACATCATAATCATGTTTGTGCATGGAGTGTGTGTGTGTGTAATTGTCCCTGCAATGACACAATCAACAACATTATCATCCTAGACACTTCATTCATAATTAAGTGTAAGGGTAAGGGAAGAATTCCCTTTCAACAATACCACAATATACACAATATTCATAGGACCTTCAACTTACAAGTAAATCATGAGTTCACACACAATCTTGTCAACATGCACAAACCTTTACAATATTCCCTTCAAGGGCTATGTACCAACTCATCCCAAGAATATAGCAATAGCACATTAGATAAGGGAATACCATGATCCAATAACTCATCAATACCTTGATCACATCATGATTGACACTTTATACTTCAAGTATTCATAAACATGCATATAATATCATGATGAAGTCAATTCATGTTTAGAAGCATTACCCTAAACCAATTCAAGTCTAGGTGATCTAATCTAAGGCATTACATGGAGAAATTCATCATTCTTGGAGGATCACATTTAAACCCTCAACTAGCCTCTTTCATGGCACAACCCTAGACTATATCAATTCACCATAGAAATCTTAGGTTAATAAAGTATACATGTAAAATCACACTTAGATCATGCAATTACATCATAATTAACTCACATCCAATCAATTGGACCAACTTGCAAAACCATCACATAATGTAAAGAAGAACCATAGCTAGGGTTGGGGAAAACTCATGGATTCTTTGGAATTCAAGTTAAAATCATATAAAATCAGTAGTATCTTCAATAACAAACATAATTCAACCTTTAAGAACAACTTGGGGTTGAGTTGAAACCCTAGCTAATTGAGTTTTCTAGGATTGAGTTAAAAGCTTTTGAAAGGGCTCCTTGGGTGATAGCTTACCAAGGATGAAGAACTCCCATACCTTAGGTGTAGAATCCTTCCAAATTCGTATTGAAAAGCTCCTTCCTTCAAGCTTTCCTTGATCTCTTTCTTTGTTCTTCAATGGGTTCTAGAGAGAAGATTTTGGGAGGGAAGAGTAGTTGGGTTTTGATTTGGGGTCTTGGGTTATAATGAGTTAATGAAGTGTTTAATGACCTAAAAATACTTTATATAGGTCTATTAAATCAGTATAAAACAACCCTAAGCTAAAATAATCAAATTAGGAATTAATTAGGAAAACTTACCTTAGGCAGATTTTGGACCGCTCGCAGGTGTGACCTACGGATCCCCACCTACGGACAGTAGGTGGGTTGACGGAGCGTGGTTTGGTTTTGTGGATAGGTACTGCAGCTTAAAAGTTGCAAGCCTGTGCAGGCCTTGACCTATGCCCAAGACCTACAGGGCGTGGTCGGATCAACGGCCAGTATATGGCCAACTGTGAATCACTAATTTTTGACAGCTTTTTGGGTTCTAGGCAGCCTTGGGGGTTAGGCTTTAGGGTCCCCCTCAAGGACCCTTAGTTGGTCCTTGGGGGTTCATACCTTGACGTTTAACCCCTAGACACCTCAACCTAAGATCAGGAAGTAAATATACAACCTAAAACCAAACATCAAACTCAAAAGCTCATACGTTAGGTTCTAGTTTCACCTACTAGTTTCCGTTAGACTCTAGCTTGGTCTTACTAGATTTCCGGGTTGTTACACAAACGGATATAAAAGAAAGCACATGAGCATACCGAAAGTAAATCTAAGTACATCTAAATAAACCTATCTGAACCCCATAAGCCCAGAAGATACACTCGTGCACAATTTTGAATTAAACTCAAATTAACCCCCATAAGCCCGATAGGTACACAAAATAACTAAGTATACTAAGAGAAGAGTACCACGAAGAGAAAGTTGAGATCCCATCCCAAGTAACCACAATACCCAACAATCCAGTCAACTCCCAGCCCAGCTAGCAAGAGTGAAAACCAATCTAGGCCACCTAGCCAGCCAGTCCACTCCCATCCTAGCTAGCAAGAGTAGCCTGGGGGCATATCGACCCCGAAGAGGATCTCATATATTAAGGCCATCCAGTCCACTCCCAAGGGCGTAAATCACCTAGTTAGTAAGAGTGATCTAGGGGACTGTTGACTCTGAATAGGATCTCAAATATCAATGCCAAGTAACCTGAACGACGTCCACTCACAAAGAATCAACAGAAGGCTTCAAGCCTAGAACAATCCAATCCCAAGTCACCGCAAAAGCACAAAACCTATGGTAGCACATCACAGCCGCAAAAATAAAGGGAGAGGACAGAAGATCTATAAAGCTGTGAAATCACCTAAATAAGGTTCCTACTATCAAATTCAAGTCTGCTACTCCAATCTATATAGATCTAGTCTATCTGAAATGATGTCGAGGACAAAAAAAAGGCTACAAGGATAAAAAAATCGAAGTCAACACTAGCCTAATCCTAGACTAAGGCTGACTGATACGCTCAAATTACACCTCCCTAAAGAAGCATAAGCGATCGTTATCAAGTGAAGAACCCAACTTTTAGGTTGGGGTCGATCCCACGAGGAAAATGGTTTAGACTTTACTTTAACCAACAATTATATTCCATTAGTCAAATTACTTCCAAAAAAACAAGTAATTAAAGGGGTTTTTTTATGAAACAAATTCTAAAAATTTAATAATCAACTAGTAAACAAAAGTCAATTTTGGTTGTTATCAAGATGAGAAAATTAACTAGGGTATACATGTTCCCCACAAGCTCATAACGCAGTAATCCTAGTAATAGCAATCCTTTCCTAGTGTACAACATGCACAGTGATAAGTTAGGTATCTCTAAATCCTTGGTCCGGCATCTAGAGAATTTCACCCCGCACCTTGGTCCGGCTACGTGTGTATAATTTACTAATCCTTACCTTTACCTCATATTAGACATCATAATCGATGTTTG
>JAJONZ010032970.1:0-16687 GCA_029582445.1 Solanum paucissectum
CACGCCACCCCCGAACTTCGACGGAAACTCTATATATACATAGGTATATATATATAATATTTATATAAATATAAAGTGTGCCACCCACAGAACAAAATTGGCTTGTGGTGCCACGGTCGGAGGGCAACTTTAGAAGGTTGAGGTTGCGGGTTCGAATCCCATTTGAACCTCTTTTTTTGAAAGACGTTTTTTAAGTAAAAAAAAGACGAATAATTTAATCAAATATAAAATTAATTTAATCGATAAGTTTATTTGGCACCCACGAAGTCTAAATCCTAGATCCGCCACTGAGCACAACTATAATGAGCCTACTAGTAAACACGTACCTCGTAAGCATTAATGTCAGAGAAAAGAACCTGCAAAAGTTCCATATCATCCATTCAGAAGAAAGTACAAACACAAGAAAAAAACAAACAGTAAGGCAAGCCCTCACCTCCAATCCCCAACAGAGAGATTAGAAGCACAAGTGTGAAACCCTATAATTTGACAATTCTTTGCAAAGAAACTAGTACAATGAAAGATAAAAATGAACCAGGTGTGCTTGGGATGGAGGAAAACATTTTCCAAAAAATGTTTTCTGATCTTCCCATGTTTGGCTGGACAAAATTTTTGGAAAACATTTTCTCTAGGTACACAAGTTACTTAAAAATGAGGAAACTGACTTCCTTAATGGAAGCAAGGAAAACAAGTTCTATAAGTGACATTCTATGTTTATTGTATTCTCCCACCCACCCAACGCTCCCAACTCCTATGCGTTGACCATCCCACCCGACCACCCCGAGGCCCCACACCCCACTACTATAGCTTTTTTGCTAGATTACATATAAATACTCTTGAGAAAGCATTTTTTTGCTTACTTATCAAACACTAGAAAATATGTAAGAAACCAACTTGTTTTCCAAGAAACCATTATTCTCCTTCATAACAAACACACAATTAAAGAAAACCTTGACAGACATCCACTTAAAACCATCAAAATGCTTACCTTCTTTCCAGTTTCTACTTGTGCAACCTCAGCACCAACGGAGAGAACCTAGAATTAACAAATTGGGTCAGTTATGAAAAGGATATCTACTATCATCATACACATCTCTTGTCTGTCCAAATGAACAAATAATGTGCATAAAACTTACTTCTCCCATAAGGTACCGCTCAAACTTCACTGCCGATTTTGGGAGCAAAACTCCACCAGCAGATTTCTGCAGACAAACTCTTTCTTTTAGTAAATATTACAGAAAGGTAATATAACACTAGAGAAACCAAAATTATCCTATTCTACTGCACATATGTGCCAAAAAATCAGTAGGTTGAATAGCTTGCATCAACCAAAATGTCCATAGTCCAGACTATTTTAATAGCAGACATAAGCTGTTTATCTTAGATAAGAGAATAAAATTGCCAGGTGCATTACAAAGAACAAATCTAATAAGAAGCAATCATTAAGGGAGATAGGAGGTGGGGAGAACAAATAAAGAGATGTGCTCGTTGAACTCTAGAAGACCTAGTAACACTATATTCGTGTAATCAGAAAGTAGGAAAAATTAGTCACGTCCCAAGATGTGACAGAAGTTTCATTTGAGAAAGTTGAATAAAGATTAAGTTACTCAATCTTGCCAATACCAAAGCATGAAGGATTCTATACATACCTATAACATATTGCACTAGCATGCCATTTCTTTTTTGTCACAAATGAAGTGTCAAATATATAAATCCATATGATGTAAACTAGTTTAATCCTTTCTCAAAAACAACCTTCCCCTGTCATACAGTATAAATCTTTGGAACCAAGCATAAATGTTCCCAACACTCTGTTAACAGTACTTCTAGAACATTAATTTTGGTTCAGTGGTTTCAACAGCATAAACTTGATAGCACCTCCATTAAACACATAAATCCAGTTTGCACAATACATACAACAGTACAGTTCAATTAGGTAAATTGGAAAAAAGAGAAACCATTAAGAGACATGTGTGAAAGTACCTCAGGCAACTCCTCTAACCGAATCAAAACTCTATCAGCTTGCGGCACAACCTATATTCATAACAAACAAAATCAATAACAATTAAGTAATTCACTTTTACTTAAAATAAGCATAAAGGTGTCACCTTTGTGGGTTCCCATTTCTTGGAAATGGCATTAATTCTCAAAGAATTTCTTTTCAGACCTGTCCAAAACCCAAAAGGGTAAAAGTAAATAACAAGAAAACATAAAATATCATAAAGAAGGAGATGGGGTTGTGAGATATGTACCAATGGGTCTTTGAGGAGAGAAAGAAGGAAGATTTGTGGAGTGAGAAGTGAAGGGTTTAGCCAATGTAAGGAAGGTAGACGCCATGGATAAGGAGAGAGGAGCAGCAGTGAATAGTGTGTGTAGGTGTTTGGTGACACAGTCCAAAAAGGGCAAATAAAAGGGTGGTGAAGGGTACAATTGTAAATACACATACAAAAGATTATTGGTTTCTTTTTCTTTCTTCTAGATTGTTCCATACTTGCACAAATTTGGAGCAGTGAAGGGGTACCATTGAGAAGGGTAAAATTATTTTCGTGTAATTTATAAGTTACATATTTGAATTGCGAAAATGAAATGAAGTGCAAGTGAATTATTTATACCACATCTTCTCCAAACCCTATTAATGAATAAGTAGTAGTAGTATTTTTTCAAATCTATAACAATTGGTGTTAATGCTTAATTTGAAGAAATGAGTTTTGAATTGTGAATATAGAAAATTAATTTAAAATTAAATAAGTATTGTCAAAAAACTTGAAAACAATAGAAATGACATCATTACAAATTTGAAGAAACACCTGAAAATTTATATATACATATTTGAATTTTTGTCTTGATAACTCAATTTTTTAATGAGATTGTTAGAAACTTTCTTTGATAAACCAAGTTTTGTCAAACTATAGATACAAATTTTTGTAACGTCACTCTCATATATTTGAAGTTGGTTGAACTTACAAAAATTAATCAACTTCTAATATGGTGATCCCACATTCGATTACATTAGACTTTTTTTTTCTCTCAAATCAACTCATGAATTGCTCTAGACTCCTCTCTCCCTCTCAAATGAACTTATCAAGTCACTAACATTAACATTGCTTTAGGCCTGGTTGAGCCTAATTTATTTTCATTTACATCTGATTCACTATAGTAAATTACATTAAAAATTAACTTACTAGAATAATAAGGTGTCTATTAACTACTACTTACTTTGTAATCAAGCATGTTAGTCATCAGTATTAACAAACATTCTTATGGATGGAGTGGTGGGTGGGGACAATGAATTTTCTCATAATTTTGCTGTAATACAGAAAGAAAGAAATCAAACAACGGCTACTTGGGACCACCACTGTCTTCCTTTCTCCTTAATCTCTGCAACAAACTCAATCATTTCTACACTTTCTTGCTAATCATCCCTTTTTTATGTTTCCACCAAGAATGAACCCTTTTTTCACTCTCCATACTACACTAACCCTGTCTACATTGTAATAGGCCAACACCCATCTCAGAAAGTTACCTCCTTTTTCCTTTTTATCCCCCCCATTTTTCTCAAGCTCACATTTTTGGGTTGTTATGATGGTGAAGAAGCTTTGCTGCTTTCAGTATTTTGCTCTTTGGAGTCTCCTCCTGGCTGTTCTTGTTTCCTCCAAGCACCATGGTGAACTCCCATTCCTTTTATTTTTGGCATTTGGCAATTTTACTTGGAGTGTATTCTGTTTCCAACTATCTGGTTGTCTAAAAAGTTTATGCTCTAAAAAACTCATCTTTGGATGAGTTATCTTCATAGTCTAAAATGGCTAATTAGTCAGTCCTTGTGAGAACTGTTTTTTTGTTTTTACAGTGAGGGGATTTGATGAAAAATGATATATTGCTGAAAAAGGGACTATATGTTGAGGGAGGAAGGGGTGTGGCATTGCAGTTAGGCTCTCTAGATTCAAGGTTTTGCTTTTGTTGATTTTAGTTGATGTTTTAGCATTACTACACTAATTTCCAGTTGGGTTTTGACTAGTTGATCTCAGTTAATGTTTTAGCTTTACTAGACAAATTTCCATATTTATAATGCTCGCTTTCTTGTAGTAAGAAAGGTCTTTGGTGTTGTAAGAATCCATGTCCATAGAAAGAAGATGAAGCTTAAATTGGTACTCTAGTTTCCTAGTGTTGATATAGTAATATATGAAGCCAAGCCTATGTTTGGGTTTGTGGACTGGATGTAATGGATACACCAATATCCACTTGTTCCCATTGAACCCATATAGATCTTAAGTTGTAACCACAGGTGGAACCAGATTCTTTAAAATTTGGGGCTGATTCAAATTGCTCATGAATTAAACATATTAAGAAGAAGAAGAAAGTTGGAGGGATACGCTAAGCGTAATTTTCTTTAGAAAATAAAAATTCTTAACTATGAAATTAGTAGCAAGAAGTTGCCCTCCCTCAGAACAGAATTGTGTCACAGTCCTGGCTTCATTTAGCACTTACTACAGTTTGCTTACTAAATATGATTTTTGGATTACTTTAGTGCTCTTCAAGAAACCTCTACTTGGTAGGCACTGCTCACTCACTCAGACAATACGGTTCTGTCCCCTCCTCCCATATGGAGTCACAGGCTGCCTGATGCTTATCGAGCTTCCTTTTTGTGAATCAACCACGTTCATTTGATTAAATCAAGGACGCAATCCGCCTGGCTTTGATGCACTATGTCTTTGTTCCTTCCACTCTATTATATTCAGGATTCTCAAGTTTTCTGACTGTGAATACCTGGCTTTAATCTCTTTTTTATGGCTTGTCTAACATACTCTGAGATCCTTAAGAACACTCGAGGAGGAATGCTGAGCAAATGAAATGGATTTGAATAATAGAGGGTCTACTTAGTTTTTTAGTACCCATGTCCTAAAAGCCACTCAATATGTCTAATTCTTTACATTGTAAACAATTTGAAATAACTGATGAAAATGTAAGCTGGTAGAAGAGCTAGTTAGATAGATTGTTAGTCCACTATTACATTCATGCTGGAGAGTCCTTTGTTTACTTCCTGAGTCCTCCATCATTTAGACGTTTCATCCTCTTCTGTCCTTTTGTTTGTCTTCCTTCATGTTCTTAGCTGGAATTTTAACTGATCCTAGTATTATGAAGCTGAAATACCCATTTATCTAAAAAGTGGAGAAGAAAAGAAGCTAAAGGAAGAATTTACAAGTTCAGTTTTAGACCAAGATCACTAATGCAATACCCAAGTTTACGTCTTTACGAGTAAGGAGCCAAAATTGCAATTCCTCTAAGGAATGAACAAGATACATAAGGGCTATGAAATCGATATTTAGAGAAGTCGTATTCTAAAGGAAGAGTTGTAAAGAGGAAAATGAAGAAGAATAGACTTGGCCAGTGTCTGAAGTTTAAGCTTGGAGGGTATTGGTGGCTGTAAGAACTTATCATCTGATATTAGTTAAAAGCAAGGGCTACTACAACCACATTGCCTCTTTGGATAGATGAAGGAATACAACATGAATATTTTTAGAAACAAATGACATAAAAAGGGTCAAGTGTCAACTTGTAGATCTGACACCTCCCGATGGGTCTTGAGAGCTGGGGTATTGAGTGATCAGGTTCTAGAAACTTAAGTTTCGGAGGAACATCTATAACCTACAGAACTAAATTAGCAGGGAGTTGAGCAAATTTTTCTAGCTTAAGTATATTGTTTTCGAACTTTGAAATAGCATTGTTTTGCAATTGATGAATTTAAAGGAACAATTGAATTTAGTACCCTTTCTTTGAACCAGCACCTCATTATTTACTGTGCTGAATGCTACAGGAAATTCTGCAAATGATCTTGTTGATATCATCAACAAGAACAGAACTGGTCAAAAGCTTCCTCAACTTAGTAACAGTCGTGGACTTGGGTGCATAGCCTTGCAATATGCAGAGGAATGCATGGGGAACTGCAGTTCAAACAACAGCGTAAATTGTCACCCTTCTGAAGATGACTTCACCGAAATCTTTGCTCCAAACTGTGGCGTTGAGCTACCCACTTTTGGGACCATATCTGGTCACATTCTCGGCTGTCAACAAAAGTATCTCGAGCCATTGGAAGCCTTCTCAAATGTACTTGTTCATGACAAAAGAACTCTTTCTCTTTTGAGGAACAAAACTTATACTGAAGTTGGAGTGGGGATTATCAAAGCTCACAAGCACAAAGGACCTTACTTATGGTGCATTTTGTTTAGTAGTAGCCAGAGAAACACCACATTCGTACTTGATGATCTTGGTGAAGGGATTAAGCAGAAGAAAGGATGCTATAGTGGAACCAGCTTCCCTTGCAGCAGAGCACATAGAGACAAAGGTTTTTTATCGAACAAAATTGGGATTTTGGTTCTGCTCTGTGTTATCTTCTTTCAAGAATTCCTTCTCAAACTTTTCTGATATTACTATATATCTCTACTCAACTAAAATTGTCTCTCATTTTGCTGAATCAACCTTGAGCATCCATTCATGATTCATTTTAAAATTTCTCATGACCAGTATTAATTTCTTGTTGTATTGCTTCAATCTTCTCTTCTTGCACATCCATTATACCATTCAAAGCACAGGAACTTGCTTGTTATTGACATCAACCTAACCACAGCCAGCAAAGAGGGAACATGAATATGTGTAACAGTTTGTGCATGTGTTTTATACATCCATTACACTGCACGCAACACATTTGACCTTAACATAATTTCTATTACCATGTTGTGATAAAGATATAAATCCAAGATTTGAACATTGAGCAAAGAAGTTCAAATCAATACCAGTTGAAGTCCCTACATATGTGGATATTGCCTTTTCTTTTATGATCCCTATAGTCATGCTAGTGAATTTCAGAATACTATACATCTAAATGTTCTGTTTATCATCAATTAGAAAAATCCTCTGGTGGGACTTGGACCTAAGTCCTATAACGAGTAAGTTAAGGCTGCTATATGAATTCACATTGTCCATATCGTTTACGTTTAAGCTCATCTCAACCTCTTAAAATAAATATATATTTTTGTATGACCAAAAGTAATAACTATAGAGAAATATGGAGCCACCTGATCACAATGAAATGAAAGATTTGGTGAAGTACACATACATAGTTGGTCTTGCCAAAACCAACAAAAGAAAATCATAGGCCAGAAGGCACTCAAAGCAGAAACCATTTGGCAAATACTAGTAATACTTTTCAGCATAATATTTCTTGAAAATATTTGGGGTCACTATACTTTTTTTCACACCTAATATTGGTGTCACTGTGCATAGACAACGCAATATGTTTGATGACTATTGTGCTTTAGGGAGATTAAGTTTGACTTAATCCAATACACGTACAATTTCTAGCTAATTTACCTCTACTAACCTCAAATTAACACCTGTCCTTTCAAAAGAAACTTCTATAAACAGCAAATTAACAATATCATTATAACCCCACATAGCACCCTTGGGTGTGGACTAGCAGTTGACAAAAGCAGATTCAAAATTTGAACTTTGAGTTCTAAATTCTAGAACGTCTTTAATGTTAATAATTGACTTATGAATGTAGCATATATACAAGTTTGCCACAAAGTAACAAATCAACGCACAATATAATCATTAGTCATGACACACACAAAGAGACCAACATGAAATGTTGCATGATTCTATTGATTCTTTGCACCTGACTAGGTGAACAATCAATCGGAAGATAACTTCGATTCACCTGATCGATAAGTTTATCATGTGTATCAACACTAAAAAGCGAGTTTCTCTTCTATTCAATCTATCTAGCCCCTAAATAAAAATTTAGAAAAGAGGGAAAAAATACCTAAATTTCAAAAGAACAGATTTTTAATTATTTATTTTTTGACAAAGAAAAAGTTGGTGGACGAATGTTTGCTTTGGCTGCATATTTGAGTCCTTTAATTTATCCACACATTAATTTTTATTTTGAAAGAGATTCCTTGACTGCGTGCATGACAAGTAAATATATTTAGTAGAAATAGTACTAAAGACAATATCGGGAAAAGTTGCTACTTTTTATTTTGTTGGATTGGATTGGATCAACTATATTTATATTTTTTATTTCTCTAAATCATGAAACAACATGACCTCAAAATTTACCTGAAAATAATATTCTTCTTCTACTACTACAAGTATTAATCTTTCTTAAAGCATCTTCTTGTTGCCCCCTTGCTTTATTTTTGTTTGATCAACTGTTTTTTTCTTTTGTTTTCGTCTCTTTTTGCCCTTTATCACACAAGTATACTATGAGCTAATGTACCAACTAAAAAAGCAATATTCATGTTAGGAAATATTCCAATATGTTTTCTTGGAAACATGACTTGTCTTGTAATTTTAATCGGGAGATCACGAATTCAAGTTGTGAAAATAATTTTCCGTAAAATTTTTAGGATAAGGCTGCATACAATAGATCCTTGTGATCCGATCTTTTCCCAAATTCTGTGCATAGCATGAGCTTAGTGTATCAGACTGCTAACTTTTTTTTTTTTTTTACTTGTATGCAATTATGCATTTGTTAAAAATAGGATAGAAACTTCAAGCATTTACCATGAATTCTATAATATTTTTATTTTAATAAAGACGACTCACAACAACAATTAATAATAGCTATAATTATGTCTCAATTCGAAGCAAGTTGTGTTTGTTGTATGACGAATTATCAATATTCATGTCGCTCCATTTGAGCTGTTGATCATATTATAATAACTCCACTTAATCTAAAAGTTCAATAGGAGTAACATGAGACTAGAGAAAGATTTAAGTATCAAATTTAATTTTTATAGAATATAATTTTAGATAAAATATTTGCAAGTTTTCTTTTCTTTGGTAAAATAGTTGAAGAGAGCAATTGAGGCAAACGGCGTAGGTACAAGTGTTTAAATTGTTCTCGTAATTAAGGTGAATAGTCAAAGAAGTATATATCAACCAACATGGTTGTGGTGCCACCGCCGGATTGCTTCATCTTTAACTAGATGTCTCGAGTTCGAGTCTAGGGTATGAAAAAGAAAATTATATTGAGAACATCATCCTATAATGAACCCTACAATGTGTGATTCGAATTTAGTAGAGACTCTAATATATCGACTACGAACATCAAACATGAGAAATTATATTACACATATGGAATGACATAATATCTTAAAGAAGTTTGGTGGTCGATGAATTTCCTTGTATAAATATAAATAATAGGAAGAGTAAAGTCTTAAAACACGTACATGTCATTACCTAGTAAGATAGGATAAAATATGTGTGCATGACAGGGCACGTCAAAGAATCCTAGTTTGAAATCTTAATTAATTAATGATAAGGACTTTGGGACAAAAATAATTGATCTATAACCTAATATTGGAGAATTCACCTCACATGTTTGCACAACTATTTCGTACATACATACGTTGACAAAAGAATGTCAAAACTACAAACAACTTGCTGCCATATAAGAATAGTTTTCATACCCTTGTGCTTCTCAAGTCAAAGTCCTTCCCCCAACTTAAACTTCGCTCTCGTTTCATCATAGATTTTAAAGTTAAAAATTGTAATTAGAAAATTTGAGTTAAAAAAGTTATATTTAAATATGTATTTTACTTGAAAATAATACTCTATGAAGTTTCGGAAGTGATAGTCTCAAAATCTCAAAATCTAGTTTGAGCTGTTTTTGGAAACGTAAAATATATAAAGAGTTTGATTAAACAGATAGGAGTATTTGAAAATAAATAAATCTATGATCAAATGCTAACTTATTTAATGTGTAATTTGATATGTTATAATATGCTAGGGATCAGTTCTTGCTATTACCGTTTAAGTAATTTGATTAGACGCTCATAGTTGAAATGAAGAAATATTATGTGGTAATGCTACTTTGTATCCACTAATTTAAAATTATAGATCTTTCTCTACCCACAACTAAACGGTCAACCCCCAAAAAAATCGTTGTTAATTTAGGTAAATATGCAGAAAAGGTCCGTTTCGTTTGGTGTTCCACGCTAACAAGAGAACAATTAATTGTTTTATATCTTTATGGCCCTTCTTGTTAGGGGTAAGAGAAGAGGCCAGGAGGGTCTATCAAAATATTTAAGTAGAAAAATTGTAGGACCAACATTTGTTTTACAGCTAAATGGGGGCCATACTCTTATTACTCTCACCATTTATAGCCTGGGACTTGACCCCTTTTTGTCTCATACCCCCATCTATAAACACATAATAATCGACTCCAACAGGATAATGGATTCGTCCCTCTATCTTTCGTTGACACAAGGTTAGCTTATTTGCTTGGATTTTTGGTGAACTAACCACCAATTGATCCTTACATATGAAACTTTGACCATATCTTTACTAATGATGTATTATTATTAAGTAAGAATTTAAAAGATCCAATACCAATTGTACAAGTAAAGTTCCAACCAAGTTGAAATATTAATGAGAACACTAGTTTTTTTTATATGATTTTATTTAAAACCCCAACCAACTCATCGCTAGCTATTCAATTCCAATATTCACTCCAACAATAGTGCTATTTTGACTTGTGATTTTTTTAAATCCTCGTAAAGAATAGAATCATTACCATTCATGGACATGCTTTAACCTAGACTAAAAAAAGAAAAATGTAAAACAAAAAAAAAGTAAAAAAATGGGTTAAATTGTTTCTACTATCTACACTCTAATTTTTTTTGGTTGCTAAAATCCACTCACAAAAATAATGGATATTGGAGTGGAAATAGCAAATCTTTGATATTTTTTCTTCCACCTTTTTAGTGTATATCAAGAGAGTATACTAAAAGACAAATTTGCCCCTGTAATGCAAACGAATATACAAATTCATACCCCTGAGAGCCAGCGAAACAATTCGCTAATCTCCTCCCCAACCCGGCCAGCTTCCAAATCGTCAATGGGAACGACGGTGTCGCTCCGCCGACTACTTCCGTTGAAAAACCTCCCGGAGCTCCGAAATGACACTGAGCGGGACGAGAGAGAAAGTGAAGCGATTCTATCAACATAGTCCCTAAGCCAACTCCGTCCACCACCAGAAACATCCGAAGCTATGCTTTCTCCAGGAGGCGCCGGTATCGGTACTCCGATCGATTCCTTGTCGGTGCATTCAGAAGCACCTCTTTGGTGAATAGAGCCAGCTGAAAGTTCGTAACCGTCATCCACAATATACTCGAACGAGCCAATCGAGTACGATCTCTGACCATCACCACCGAGTGAATCGGAACCGCCACGTCGGCGACTTACACTACCGAACTCAATCCGAAAACTACCACTATTCCGTAGCTCATTATTCCCGGCGCGAGCGTTGTTGTTTTCCGCCGCTAACACTTTACTGAGCACATCTGCGTCCGTAGGATACACAGGAGACCTGCAGAGAGGACAAGTTTGGTTTGTTACAAGCCACGCGTCTATACAACCGCTGTGGAACGCGTGCAAACACAGCGGAAGCAGACGTAACTGATCGTCCGGCTCAAATTTCGATAAACAAACAGCACAATCCACGCCAGTTAAATTTCCAGTAACAGAACGGAAACAAAAAAGCGGTAACGATTCAAGTAATTTCTCATCTTCCGAACTCCGTTGATTCTCCAAACAACGGTTTCCGGTAACCGCCGCAGCAGCAGCAGAATGCGATACTACATCATCGGCGGTGGCGTATGTACGGAAGGAGCGGTGGAACCGCCGGGAGAGAAGGCGAAGGATGAGGTATATAGAAGCAGAAACGATAATAGCGGAGGCAATCACAATAACGACTATAATGAACGACGAAGAGGAAGACGATGAAGGAGTTTGATCATTGATAAGGGCAGTGTTATCAAGAGGTTGAGTAATAGCGGTGTTGGGAATAGCTCCGCCGTTGACGGTGGCGGTGAAAGGCATTGGGAGAGGCGGAGACTGGGGAAAAAAGGCGGACATTTTGTCTAGATTTGAGGAGGAAAATGGAGGTGGAACAAGGGAAGTAATAAATAAGGTGATCAGAAAGAGAGAGGGGATATTTAAGAGGAAACCTATAAAAGTAGAGAAGGCATGTTGTGTCTTGTGTTTGTGAATGGAGAGGTTTTAATGTGGTTTTGGTTCGAGGTTGGGACTTAGATCTAACATTTTAATTTTTAAGATAAATAAAATATTTTACTAATATGACATCTTTTGGATTTTAAGATTTAAACAAATAAATTTTTTATATATCTAGATGGCTTATAATATTTTTGGGAAATATATCAAAAAATAATTATAGTTAATAATGAAGATAAATTATGAATCAAGTTCTAAACTTGCCAAGTAAAAATGAACATTTTCTTTTAATATAGTGGACGAATGAACTACTCCATCTATTTCATATTACTGATATCTTACACTTGAGAAAATTTTAATATATAAACATAGCTGATATATGTATAAATATTAGTTGATCATCAAAGGATGTGATGTAGTGAATAAGTCTGTTTCTAATTAACTAGATATCTCAAACTCAAACTCTAAGTATGAAAAAAGAATGTTTCACCTCAAATGAGATTTTATGTAAAATGAATTTAAATTAGTCGGACCCTAATATCAATATCGAAGGTGAAGGGAGGTTGGAGGTGAGGTGAATGGGATCGGAGGAGGTTAGAGTGAGAACAAGACAACGTTAGTGGAAAGATGGTACGGAAATTCCAATTTTAGTTAGTTGAAAAGAAAGAAGACTGGAGTTGAGTTGGTAAGCGAATTGAATATGGCGCCCACATAATAATAAACAGAGGTGGAGTAGGCCTGCGTCTTTAGCTTATGAGCCTTTTGGTACGTCTTCTTTCTCTTTTATATAAGTTGTTTTTTTGCTAATACTATTTGATTAGTTACTCAACACATTAGTATTATAGTTCAACTAATTCTCTTTTTCATTTTTCCTTTGACGTACAGTTGAACAGTTATTAGAAAGTACATGCATATTGTTTACACTTAAATATTGGTACAACTTAATTTGTTTACGTGGCTTAAAAACACGCAGATTGATATGATCGAACAATAAAAGGGTTTATATATATATTTTTTTTAAATCTTATTAAACAAGATGAAAATAATGAAAGAAAATAAAGTAATGAAATTGATTAAGTCTATTGTCCATGATGTTAACGAAAATGGAAGAAATAACATGTTTGATAGCTCCAGAGTTACGTTATTCGTTACAAATGTGAGGGAGAGAGATGAATTTCAAGCTAAAATTCGGATAATGTCTTGCGTGATTTTCGCTCCCAATAATGACATTAATTTGTAAGCTAAATTTTATTACGTGTTGGATTGTGTAACTGTTGGAGATAGGGGCGTAGCTATAGTCATCCTATCCCAGGAGTTCAACTGGACACCCTTTATCGGAAAATTACATTGTAGATATATGTCAAACTCTATAATTAAATATATATTTAAAGATGGATACTTTTGACAAAATATACGCCTTTGGCACAGCGGTAATGAATGTCCATTTGAATGAAGGAGTTTTGGGTTTGAACCCCAAATAGCATAATATTTTTTATTTTTTTTTGACAGTCACACATCATTATTCTTGAACACCCTTAATATGAATTTCATCGTTAGATGAGTGCTAAATATTTGACAGTCAATTTAGATATTTGTAGAATTATTCTTAGATACCCTTAATAATGATCCGTGCTAAATATTTGACAGTCAATTTAGGTGTTTGTAGAATGGAGTAACGACTAACGTGTTTACAACTTTACAATAAGGTGGATATTATTCAACATTTAATAATAAATACTCTATGAGATAATAAAATAAGGAGGAAAGAGGAAATATGACTAGCTAGGATAAGGACTTGATAGTCATTTATCCAAAATATTGGACAAGCACAACTAAGATTTTATGGAGTATGTAACACCAAAATATTGAAAGAAAATGAAAGCTTAATTGATGATTAATGCATGGGGGGTCGTGTATTTAAATTTTTTTTAATTGTTGTTATGTAGCTTCTATGAAATTTTGATCGCTAGTCATAATCAAAAGGCAAAGGAACATACTAAGAAATTTTACCTACCATTAGTCCATTATAGTATGGGACAAGATTTTAAATTTTGTTTATTTTTAAGAAAGTATTTCTTATTCTAAAAAATTCAAAAATGTATTTTTAAATATTACTACATTTTTTGTTTAACTAACCTGAAGTATTATTTTATCAATATTAAAGTACAATCTATGTTTCATTTCAGTTCTAAACATGCTTCTAGAAGAAACTATTTTTTCATTTTCTAGAAAAACATGCAACTCAGGTTACAAAACGTTATGTTTTCTAAATATTTAATCAAATATCTTAATCCTCTAAATTAAATATTTCTTTAAAAAAAAATATTTTTAGCTTTCAAGAAACTTGACTAAACAAGACAGAAGCTCCACAAGCATTTATTTAATCTTTTGGAATACTAAAATACTACTCCTATTTCATTTCATAGTAAGTCGTAGTATTTTAGTTTAGATATGCCCCTTTAAGAAAATTGTTCACTCTTAGAAAGTAAGAAATCTTTTTATCAACTTAATCTTAATCAAATGTCTTGAACATTTTTTTAGTTATTTAATGGTTTATTATTTATGTAAAAATTTCACTTATCCAAATAAGAGTAAAATTGAAAGAAAAAAAATTAACATCTTCTTGATTTTGTTAAATACCCTTTGTTTTTAAATCAAATAAAAAGATAAAAACACCGCATATAATTTGAAAAAGAGAGAGTATATAATAATTAGTAAATTATATTTAAAAATGATTTACAATTCTATAATAGCTAATTTATGAAATATTATACTTTGTGAATTTTACAATTTCATTAATCATTAGCAACACCTATAGGCGATAAGTGAGTTTACAAATTACAATTCTATAAAAGCTATTTCCTCCTTTTATTTCTACTTCTCTGTTATATTAAAAAAATATTTTTACTTTTAATTATCTGATTTAATAAAAAATAAAGCATGTTAAGAGTAAAGAGAAGCCAATTGAATAAAAAAAAACTAAAAAAAGCCAATCGAGTCTGATCAAGCACCAAAGAACAAGCCAACAAAAAAAACAAATGTGAGAATCCTATAATATAAAAAATTGATACTAATAAGTCAACAGAGAAGATAAAAAAGAGACCAAAAGGGATATATGTAAGCTCATAAATTGTTGTTCTTTTTAATTCTTATTTGATCTCGATAGGTTTATCGAAGTCAGTTAGTTCAAAAAAAATTTGTATAAAATTTATTCGAGAAAAATATTTTTCAAAATTAAGATTTCTGATTAAAAAAAGAAATCTCATTCCGCTGCACCACGACATTTGTGATGTGGTACCTTCTTAAACTGTTACTTGTCTGTAACTTCTTATTTATGCTTGTCGTCTTACAACTATATAATACTACAGCTTTATGTTCTATTCTTTCCTTTTGTTTTCTTTTCAACGCTCTTCTATGCTTTTGCAACTTTATATTCTAACTTTGATGTGCTATTCTAATATCAAATAATTATCCATTTGACTTCTATATTAAGTTTTCAGTGTTTTTTTTCCCCTTACTTTATCATCTCTCTTCCTCAGTATGGTCAGGGGCGAGAAGTTAGTTCATCTGAATATCTTTGGTAAAAAATATATATTATATATAAGGTAATTTTCAAATATGTATTTTTATTTTTTGAAATTAAATTTTGATTAATATTTAGAATATACATTTGCGATAATAATAGTGACATAAAATAAATTATAATTTATAGTACTTTTCGTATAATTTTTAATTTTTATTTAAAATATTAAGTTGATCTAATCCAATTTGACTTCAAAGAAAATAAACTCTTGATTTTTTATTTTATTTTACATATGTATTCCCATCACTTTTACTTGGAGGATTTGATTTGGATTTTGCGCACCTATTAAGAAATACTTATTAACATAAGTAATTTATTACCATAGCTATATTAATTGATGTTTAGTTTTAATTTTTCTTGCAAATTTTTTTGAGTAATAAATAATTAACGTTGAAAGTAAATATGAAAAATATATTTTTTCTTAATATGCTAAAAGTAATATGTGAGGCAAAAATATATTTTTAATAAAATGGATAAGTAAAAATGATAGAGAGAAAAATATATAAGAACGGAGGAAATATTAAATATTTCAAAAAAAAAAAAAGGAAGGAGAAAATAGAGAATATTGACTTGTTATTAGAGACTTTAACTTTTGGAAAGTAAATAAATGAACTATTAATTGTAGAATAAAAAGCGCCGACAGTAAATAAATAAGAAGCCTTTGATGCTTTGCCTAAAGTTGGAGAAATTGTATGCACCTCTAGTTAATGCCCAGTAGGAGGCCGATGCAGCTAGTTGATGTATGTTTCAGCTAGTTTGGTTCGATTTTAAAATTTATCGATTTTATTTAATAATTTTTATACTTACAGGATCATTGACCTGGCGGTAGTCCGCTCAGTCATAGATCAAGCAATTCGATATCCTTAGAGGTAGTCCAACTACATAAGAATAAAAATACACATGAATTTTTATATAGCTTTGATGACTGCATGGTTTAATTATTTTACCCAAGCAAGGGGCCTGTCAGGACTTTAATACATACTTTTATTGAGCTCATGTGTCTGATAGTTCTAACCGGGTATGAAGGCGCCCTTTATAACAACTCTTTTCGGGCTAAAGACCACGGCTTATCAGACGGAGTCACTAAGACAA
>JAJONZ010032971.1:0-17897 GCA_029582445.1 Solanum paucissectum
TAAAAATACCGACCTCAGGAGGTCGGAATTTCAACATTACAAAAATAAAAATACTGACCTCCGGAGGTCGGAATTTCAACATTACAAAAATAAAAATACCGACCTCCAGAGGTCGGAATTTCAGCATTACAAAATTAAAATTACCGACCTCCGGAGGTCGGAATTTCAACATTACAAAAATAAAAATACCGACCTCCGGATGTCGGTATTCCAATTCTGACCTCAGGAAGTCGGAAATAATAATATATGAATTTTCTGACATAAAATAAATACCGACCTCTGGAGGTCGGAAAATACCGACCTCTGGAGGTCGGTATTGAATAGCGACCAAGCTTTTTCCGACCTAAGTTTGGATGTCGGTTTTAGGTCGGTATTTCAAGGAATACCGACCTCCGGAGGTCGGTATTTGTAGGTCGGTATTCACTGTTTTTTTAGTAGTGAGATTTAAACCTAGAATCTGAAAGTCAATGTACCAAAACTACTACGAAATAACAAGTCTAAACAAGAAGGGTCACAACACCAACTAATGAACTAATCAACTCACTAAAACAAATGTCTAAATCCGGAAATGGCGGACATAGACGAAAGAGAATCCCATGGCAGCCCGGAAGATTGGCTCACCCTTGAATTCGATGCGACGATCTTTAATCTCCTAAGCGAGGTCTGCCAATAGCCGCTTGAAGATGCCCTGTACTCAACAAAAATAAGAGCAAGTGCAGAATCAGTACACAACCACAATGTACTGGTAGGATCACGCGGCTATTCCACTAATGTAACATAAGCAAGTCAAACAACATTATAATCACATGCATATATATCAACATTCACAATATTATCAACATGCTTATCAACAAACAACTTCATATTTTATATCACATCATTGGTCCTCTCACGGAACCCAAATCCAAATAGTTAGCATACCGGAACGTGGTACCCGATCCCAATGTTATGCCGAAACGTGAAAACCGATCTCATATTTATTTTGGAATGTGGCAATCAATCCCACTGTTACGCCAAAATGTGGCAACCGATCCCAATGTTATGTCGAAACGTGGCAACCGATCCCATATTTATGCCGGAACATGGCAACCGATCTCAGTTAGTTATGCCAAAACGTGGCAACCGATCCCAATCACACACCACAATCACAATCACAAGTACATCATCAAGATCATACATTTACATCATGATTTCATGGCAAACATCATTCATCTATCTCATTACATCAAGTGTGATCAACATTGCAACATTCATACATATACAAGTATCATAATGAAGCAAGAACAAATAAACATCACACAATCATAGAATCACAGTCGTCACCTACCTCGAAACAAGCTTGAAACCCTAAGAAACTTGATCCTTCCCTTTTCGGATTCGTTCCGCTTATTTTTGGTCTACAAACAATCAATACAATACAGAAATCAATAAACAATTACTAACTACTCGAATTACTAACAATTCTAACAAACCCTAGATCAACCCATGATCTTAATTCTCTAAATTAGGTTTGTTTCCACCATAGATTCAAGATCAAAACCCTCCCCCATCATCATTGACCCATTCTATTACGTCCTACGGATCGAAAAATGGATTCGGGGAGTTAAAAGCTTACCTTTAGCCTCAAGAATGGTGAAAATGAGTAGAAATCGCCTGAGGGTCATTCCTTAGCTCTAAAAGTCAAAAAGTGCCAAATAAGGTCGTTTAGGGGTTTTATTAACGACTTAATTCGTGACTGGCCCGCTACAACGACCCTTATCCAGCTGTAGCACCAGCGCCAAAATGACCTAAAGTCCAGTCACAACGGCAATTTCGAAATAGTGAGCACCCCTTTTCCATCTAGGATTTTAAGTCCCGTCTCGTCCGCCACAACGGCCACTATCCCGCCACAGCGGCCCCACCACAGCGGCACAAAATGAAATAAAATGCTCCTTAGAAGAACTCCAAATCCCCATTTCACAACACAACTCTAACCAACGATGCTCAGAAAATACCTTTCACGCTAAGATCAATTCTCGGAGATCTACTCATCCAAATTTAATTTCGTAAAGTCATACGGATTCTTTAATAAGCTACCTAACCAGCCATGCAATCCAAACCATAATTAATTCACTTCATTGCTACCAAATTTCCCTACACCTCAATTACTCTGATTTCGTCTAAATTTGGACAAGGTTGGAAAAATTCCATTACTACAAAAAAGTTTTTCCAGCCCCAATTTTTTCCCCATTGGCATTTCTATAATGACGGAATCCGATCGTTACAATAGATACCAATTTACCCATCACTCGTTCCCGAGTGACCAAACTTAAGAAAAAAAAGCTAAGAAAAGAACGAAGTAGTACTTGAATAGACGAACAATTGTGGATACTTGTCTCGCATATCCCTCTCGGTTTCCCAAGTAGCTTCTTCAACTGGACAGTGCTTCCATTGAACTTTCATGGACTTAATCTCGTTGGTCCTCAATTTACGCACATCATGTTCAAGAATAGCAACCGGTTATTTCTCATATTGGAGGTCTTTGTCTGACACAATAGAGTCCCACTTAATGATATAATCTCCGTCATCATGATATCTCTTCAACATAGACACATGAAATACCTGATGAACACCGGATAGATTAGGAGGTAACACCAATCTATACTCCACCGACCCTACACGTTCAAGAACCTCAAAGGGACCAATGTATCTAAGACTTAGCTTGCCTTTCTTACCAAATCTCATCACCCCTTTCATGGGTGATACCTTAAGAAGAACATTCTCGCCAACTTGAAATTCCATATCTCTTACCTTATGATCCGCATACTTCTTTTGTCTACTCTGGGCTGCTAAGAGTTTAGCTTGAGTACTCCTTACCTTATCTTGAGCATCCTTCACTAAATCAACCCCTAAAGGTTTCACATCTCCAGCCTCAAACCAACCTATGAGTGATCTACATGCCTCCCATATAGTGTTTCAAATGGTGCCATATTAATATTGGAGTGATAACTATTGTTATAAGAGAACTCACACAAAGGTATGAATTTATCCCAATGCCCTCCAAAATCAATCACGCATGCCCTTAACATGTTTTCCAACACTTGAATAGTCCTTTCAGACTGTCCATTCGTCTGTGGATGAAAGACTACACTAAAAGTGAGTTTTGTGCCCAATTCATCATGCAACTTCCTCCAAAACATGGAAGTGAATTGGGTACCACGATTTGAGATGATAGAAAGGGGCACTCCATGCAACCTTACTATCTCTTTCACATAAAACCTTAGCCAATTGTTCAACATTATAATCAATTCTTACCGAAATAAAATGGGCTGACTTGGTCAATTTATCGACCACTACCCAAATAGAATTAAACTTCCCAAAAGTCTTGGGTAGACCGACAACGAAATCTATAGCTATTTTTTCCCACTTCCATTCTGGAATTGACATTCTTTGAAGTAAACCTGCATGCCTTTGATGTTCGTACTTCACTTGTTGACAATTTTGACACTTAGCCACAAACTTTGCTACGTCTTTCTTCATGCCCGACCACCAATAAATTTGTTTTAGATCTCTGTACATCTTGGTCACACCCGGATGAATCGAATAACGTGAACCATGAGATTCTGCCAATAATTTTTGAATCATGCCATCAACTCGAGGAACACAAATCCTTCCTCTCACCCTAAGTACACCATCCGCATCAAGAGTGGTCTCTTGTGCCTTACTATTCGCCATTTTCTCCTTGAGTTTTTTCAAGTTTCCATCCTCAAATTGTTTGGCTTTACTCTCCTTAATGAATGTGGCATAAGCTTCAATGCTATCCAACACCCCACCTTTTTTAGATATGCCCAATTGCATGAACTTAGACTCTAAAACCTGGATTTCCCTAGCCAAAGGTCGCTTGGCTACACTCAAGTAAGCTAAGCTACCCATACTTACCGTTTTTCTACTCAAAGTGTCTACCACAACATTAGCTTTACCCAGATGGTATTGAATGGTCATATCATAATCCTTCAGTAACTCCATCCATCTTCATTGTCTCAAATTCAGATCATTTTGAGTGAACACATGCTGCAAACTACGATGATTTGTAAACACTTCACACTTCACACCATAAAGATAATGACGCCAAATCTTAAGAGCAAATACTATCGCCGCTAATTCTAAATCATGGGTTGGATAATTTCTCTCATGCACCTTCAAATTAGCGCGACGCATAGGCTATGACATTCTTATCTTGCATTAACATAGCGCCCAATCCAGAATGAGAAGCATCACAATAAACTATAAAATCCTTACCTTCCACCGGTAATGCAAGGGATAGGTGTGGTAGGTAAGAGAGTCTTGAGCTTTTGAAAGCTTTCCTCGCATTTTTCAGTCCATTCAAATGGTATTTCCTTTTTAGTCAAATTAGTCAAGTGAGTGGCAATAAAAGCAAAATTCTTAACAAATCGACGGTAGTAGCTAGTCAGCCCGACAAAACTCGAAACTTCCATCACAGAGCTAGGTCGAACCCAATTTTTAATTGCCTCAATCTTTTGAGAATCTACCATTACCCGTTTTTTTGAAACTACATGACCCAAAAACGCAACAAAAGTCAACCAAAATTCACACTTAGAAAATTTAGCATATAACCTTTGTTTCCCAAGAACACCCAGAACAATACGAAAATGGTCGGCATGCTCTTTCTCACTCTTCGAATAACCCAAACTATCATCAATGAAAACTATCACGAACGAATTAAGAAATGGTTTGAACACCCAATTCATCAAACTCATAAAAGTTGTAGGCGCATTAGTCAGACCAAAAGACATAACTAGGAATTCATAGTGCCCATATCGAGTCCTAAATGCCGTTTTGGGCACATCTTCATGTCAAATTTTTAATTGATGATAACCAGACTCGAAATGCCCGCTAACACGCGGTTATCCAATAATTAACTATTTGACTAATTCATTTGACTTAATTTGAATTTGAACAATTTTACAATTAGAGCTATTTTTTAAAAAAGAAGGAAAAAGGGAAAATAGAAATACTAACTAAGTGAAATACTTTTTGCAAAAAAAGTATTCTTTAAGTCTAATTAAGGATGATCGATTTTAGTTAAGTTGATAAAACACAACGGGCATCTTACGGGGATTCGAATTGTTTGACCTTAAGATTAACGATAAATACTAACAAATAAAATGAATACAGTAAATTAAAGAGGGAAAGAGAGTTGGGCCCAAATTTGGTTTATGTCCGCCTGGACCAATATTTGGACCCTTTTTCGTTTTGGGCCTTTGACCCATTTGAGTTGCACCTGTCCTAGACTAACCCAAAATAATCATTCTTCCTTTTGGGCCTTAGGCCCAATTTTCCACCTGCCCTAAAAAACTAACAAAGTAATGGCAAAATTTAATGACAAGGGCTTAGATCCAAAATAACAAAATACAAAAAATGAAAGGTGGGCTTTTGACCCAATCTTTCCAAATTTTGATCCGCTGCATATTCTTTCAAGCTCCAGGACCTATTCGTTGATTTTAATGGCCGGCTGACTCAAAATAAAAATAGAATTGGGCCTCCGTGGTCCGAAGGAAAATGCAAGGACAGAGCCTGCGAGGACCCGGATAGATTTCACATGCAAACATAAGCAAATAAAATGTAAGTAACAACTCAATGGTTTAATGTAAGAAAATAGTGAAATAAAATAAATGCTACCGCTTGAATATCATCAAAGGCATTGAACAATTTTTAATTAGTAGTTATAATTATATCAAGAACCAAGTAAGGCAGACATGAGAAAAGTATTCAAGTAAATATAATGATGCATTAGTACTAGTGATCAACCCACAATCACAAATTAATATAGACCAAATTAGAATGCAAAATCATAAGGCGTCAAAGAATGAACTAACTTGAAAATAATTTTCAAGCTAGTAAAAAAAATAAAAAATAAAAGGAGAACTCTTTGTCGAAATCTGCCGTGAAACAAGACAACAACTAACCTCCGTGTTAAAATCGACTCAAAATTCATCTAGCTCTTAGCAAATGCACCCCATAACATATTAAACAACTTGACAAATAAAATAATTAATATGCTCATGCTAATTGGCTACATGATCGGTGAAGTTGGCCCAAAATAAAAGCTAAACATAATGAAGAAAAAATACATTTTTTAGCCAAAGAGTTTGCAATGTCGGTCCCTGTTGGTCACTACAATAAGTATTGAATGACATTTACAGATAATGCACATCAAAACATTAACATATAACCTCTTCCAATTCCATTTTTAAAAAAAGAAGTAACAGTAAACTTCAATAAGGAAATGGTCAATATCTTTTAGAACAAGAAACAAGTGAAAGTATACACGAATGAACAAGAGAAACAAACTATTAGACTCAATGTAATAGGTATGAAACAATTTTCTATCGAAACGAGATACAAACAGGTCTTGGACATGCTTTAAAGAACAAAAACTCTGAATTTCGATTTATACTCAAAAGCGGTTAAATGTACAACAACATAATTCGTTCGGCACCTTCCGAACACATAATGCAAGTATAAGTGCTATTTCAACGAAATAAGAACAAAATAGTAGCATAATTATTCAGCGAAAACAAGCTAAGACTCTAATCGAGCACAAAGATCACGAATTCGAAAAAATGCAAACAGAGAGACGATTTATATAATTTTCTGGAAAAAACAAGAACAACATTGTCAACGATTTAAACCGAAATACCAAAAATATGAAATAAGACCCACAATCCAAACATAACAAGATTGAGACTCAAAAATAAGCACAAGCAACGGCTCAATAACTATTTCGGCATCCTCTAAACACAGCCAAAAGCATGAACACTATTTCATCAGGATAAAAAAACTGATGTCGGTGCGATTAATAAAGGGACAAACCAAAGCTTTAAACAAGAAACATCACCCATGAAACTTAAGAAGACTATAAACAGAGAAAACATTCTTGAACATACATTAAATCAACTTAGAAATGAGACATACATTTCACCCATTTCCGAAAATATTGAAAACGAAGAAGGCAACTTAGGCTCGAAAACAAATCATGTAAGATCAACTAGTAACCAACAACGAATATGTCATTATTCAATGTTCATTGGAATCGAGGAGAAGAAACGACAAAGGCCAAGAGTTGTTTTACCTTGTTATGGGCAGCGAACGGGGGAAGGATGAACAAGGAGTAGCAACTTGACCACCCACTTCGAATTTCAGGAAACTCCTATGAATCGTAGCAGCTCACAAACAAGGAAATAACGTATATATTTAAGGTGTATTTCTTATATGACTGTTGCGGCTTAATAATTCCTTTTTTTTATATAAGTTCTTGCCAAAAAATTCCCACCCTTCTAATGGAGAAGAAGGGATGTTTATATAGAGGAAATCCTAGGATTTACCATTTTTTGGGGGAAAGGGGGGGGGGATTCGGATAGGAGCCGGGGCAAAAATGGAATTTCCCACAAATTTCTGAATTCAAAAAATCTTTACTAGGACTAGAGGACAGCTGGGTTTGGCATGAAATTTCCTCCAAAATCTCCGAAAATCCGAACGACAAGATCGAGGTGGGCGGCTATTTTTGACGTTTACCAGTTGCTGTTGACATTTCTGGGTTTTGCAGTGCATTCACGTGTTGGTGAGGAAGAAAGAGGATGCAGGGGTCGTTTTGTTTGGGCTGCTGGAGATGTTCTGGAAATTTGGGTTCTTTTTGTGAAGGAGAAATGGATTTGGGCCGAGTTGAGGGGATTATTGGGTTGGGTCGGCTAGGAACAACTGGAATGGATAATAATTGGAAAAGAGGTGAGTTGGGGTAATTGGTTTGGGCTGCTGGAGGGAGTATAATGGACTAGGAATTACGGGAGTTGGGTCAATTTTTGGTATTAAGAAATGGCCCAAAATGGTTCTTAAAAGGGTAAGGCAAAGAGGGTAATTAAATTTGCAAAAAAAGGATTTTAATGTTGTCGCTGAATTGATTTTGGTTAGCAAATTCGGCTAAAATTTAAAAATAAGATGAATTAATATTAATTAATTAATGAGCTTCTTAATCTTAACAAAATAAAATAATTAACTCAAATGTAAACTAAATAATTAAAAATATGAACTATTATATAACTAAACTAATTAACCGAATATTAAACAAAATCTTTTTGGGACGACTTTTGAATAATCATAAAATATATTAATGATATACATAATTATTGAATATAGACATACATACATACATATATATATATATATATATGTGTGTGTGTGTGTGTGTGTGTGTGTGTGTGTGTGTGTGTATAGTCTAAAATATTAAAATTAATTAAAAGCAATTTGAAAGATGTTTTGAACTTTATAAAAATTAATTATTTCAAACCGTTTGGAATTTAAAAAGCTCGAAAATTAATTATTATCAGGGAGTGTTAAAATTTGGGTGTCAACACATGTCCTCTATTAGCATCGTAGCCCTGCCATCTTTGCTAGATAGACGGGACAACCCAACAACAAACAAGCTCATTCTACTCCTCATATCCTTACCCATTCTCAGAGCATAACGAGATAGTTGGGTGAACTTCAACCCATACTCATGCACACTTAGAGAATCCTGCTTAAGTGTAAGAAATTCCCGCACCTTAGCCTCTTTCATTTCTCAGGGAAAGAAACACCCAAGAAAGTTTCAAAAACAGGCCAACTCGTAGGTGGTGCATCCTCAGCTCTACCATCTTTCCACTGATCAAACCAAGTTCTAGCAACATTCTTCAGTTGATATGCAGCTAGCTCAACTCTCCCAGTATCAGCAGCATACATCACATCGAATACCTTTTTCAGTTCCTCAATGAAGTTCTCTGGATCCTCAGTAGTGCTTGAACCAGTGAAACTTGGAGGATTCATCCTCAAGAACTCACAAATCCTTGAAGTGTCAGCTTCTTCTTGTCGAGCTCCTCTTTGCTGCCCAACCTGGTTAGTCACAACTTGGCTCAATATCCGAATAGCATCACGGAACTCAGCATTGGTGACTTTTCCTTAAGGTTGCACTTCAAGTGTGTTTGGTAACTCTTGTTCCTCGATATTACGTCTAGCAGGACGACCTCTGACTACTCTTCGCAGAGGCATGATTATATAAAAACACGCGCAAGCACGAATTAGAAGAAACTTTTTAGAGATCAAATTCTAACGCACGAAATGAGTATGAAAGAAGTGAGATAATTTCCTAAGTATTGCAGCCTCCTAATTATATATGTGGCGCGCTTCACACCGATAAATAGGACTCTACAGATACAACTTCATAGACTCCCTAGGACTCTTGAACTATGTGCTCTGATACCAAGTTTGTTACGCTTCGAGCCTTCACCCTGGGCAGAACTGGCACTCGAAGACCATTGTTGGCCTCAAGCGAACCCTTGGCCTGACTTACTAACTCAGCGGAAGACTTTAAGCATTATCACAATGATCAAATAGCTTAGTAAAATAACTTAGAAAGTTTAAAAGTCAACATTCAACTTGGCCAAAATGGCAACTCAAGTCTTACCATATGGAATGATAATGTAAAGACATTTGACTGCCAACTGTCTATGAAGCCTCTAAAACAACTGAAATGGATGTTGAGACAGGTCCATGACATCCTAATGAACTATCTAATACTGAAAGCAAATAAATGGAGTCCTCCAGAATGTAAGGAGGCTCACCAACAGACTCTGAGTGCTCAATTGGACCAACGAGGCGTTGGGTGCTGATCCTGGTTACCTACTTCTGCATCATAAAATGATGTAGGCCAACTGGCATCAGTACATTGAATGTACGAGTATGCGAGTTGGAATGCTAAACAAGATATAGGTTTGAAAGGAATTTGAAGAAATATTTACCTTGGCTCTTCTCAACTTCTGAATAACTTAACTCAAATATAGAGCAATAAAGCACATGCAGTATAGAAAACTTATAAAATAATTGAAAACAACTTAGTTCGTTAAAGAAAATGCAATAACAAACTCAACTTTACTCATATAAGAAAGTAATATAGTTCTTTGGGAGATTCTCTAACCGACAACCACCACTATAAGCCCAAGTGGTGATACATCGTCTTGCCCACGCTGCCAGAACTGTCCTATACTTTATCGTCATATATAACGCTTAACTTAGTGGATCCACTAGCTTATGCTAAAAGCATATTAAGTAGTCATCTAAAAAGTATGATTTTTTACTACCCATGATGGCTACATGGTTTATGGAGACTTGAGTTAATATGAACTCGCATCCCCATATCGGTACTCAATACTACTCCTAAAATATACTTAGCTCATGGGTTTGTAAAAACAAAACTCTTTCTTTAATTTGAGATAATTACTCGAAACTTAGCTTAAAAGCTCTCTTGGAATCGATGTTCCCTTTCTTTCTCAAAATGTGAAAACATTTTCAAACTTCTTGGGAATACTTAGTTCCCATATACTTCTTTGAAGAAATGAACTTTAAATCTTTACTCTTTACTTAACTTGAACTTTAAGTCTTAAAACAAAGTTAAAACGTTTGTGAAAGACTTCTGAAAACTTTAAGAACTTCTCTTGACTTAACTTTTGACTTCTTGACTTGACTCTTAATTTTTCTTGGATTGAATTATGGATTCAAGGACTAGGAAAGATCTCATGACATTTAGGAATGATTATAGATAGCTAAACATGAGAAAAGATTGAAATATCAAAATTAGAGGGTGGGTCCGCGATGCGGAGAGGCATTTAAATTTTGGTTTCGAAAATAACTTTTGAGGCAGAACGGTCCATGACCGCTCTGCGACGCGAAATGAATTCTGTGAAAAATATGGGGCAGGTCCGCCACACACCATCATTACCAAGATTTGCTCGATGAAATTTCTTTTTCGTTTCCCAGCCCCAATTCTCCCAAACTTAGTTCTTTTTAGATACAGATACCCAACAAATGTACCTAAGAATCTAACTCGAAATGACTCAATAATGCGACGTAACGATCTCAGAAACTTCTCAATATCAGCCAAATTCAAGAACAACGTCAAAATCAAGAATAGATATCAAGAACATCAATTTCTTTTTCGTAAAAGCCGCTTGAAGATGCACTGTACTCAACAAAAATAAAAGCAAGTGCAGAATCAGTACACAACTACAGTGTACTGGTAGGATCACGCGGCTATCCCATTAGTGTAACATAAGCAAGTCAAACAACATTACAATCACACACATATATATCAACATTCATAATATTATCAACATGCTTATCAACGAACAACTTCACATTTTATATCACATCATTGGTCCTCTCACGGAACCCAAACCAAAATAGTTATCATATCGGAACGTGGTACCCGATTCCAATGTTATGACAGAACGTGAAAACCGATCCCATTTTTTTGCCGGAACGTGGCAACCGATCCCAAGTTATGTCAAAAACGTGGCAATCGATCCTAGTTAGTTATGCTGAAACGTGGCAACCGATCTCAATCATACACCAAAATCACAATCACAAGTACATCATCAAGATCATACATTTACATCATGATTTCATGGCAAACATCATTCATCTATCTCATTACATCAAGTGTGATCAACATTGCAACATTCATACACATATAAGTATCATAATGAAGCAAGAACAAACAAATATCACACAATCATAGAAACACAACCGTCACATACCTTGAAACAAGCTTGAAACCTTAAGAAACTTGATCCTTCCCTTTCCAAATTCGTTTTGCTTGTTCTTGGTCTACAAACAATCAATACAATGTGGGAATCAATAAACAATCACTAATTACTCGGATTACTAACAATTCTAACAAACCTAGATCAACCCATGATCTTAATTCTCCAAATTAAGGTTGTTTCCATCATAGATTCAAGATCAAAACCCTCCCCCATCATTATTGACCTATTGTATTACATCCTACGGATCGAAAAATGGATTTGGGGAGTTAAAAGCTTACCTTTAGCCTCAAGAATGGTGAAAAATGAGTAGAAATCGCCTGGGGGTCGTTCTTTAGCTCTAAAAGTTGAAAAGTGCCAAATAAGGTTGTTTAGGGGTTTTAATAACGACCTAATTCGCGACTGGCCCGCTACAGCGGCCCTCATCCCTCTGTAACGGTGGCACCAGAGCAGCCAAAAGTCCCGCCACAGCGGCATTTTTGAAACAGTGAGCACCCTTTTTCCATCTACAATTTTAAGTCCCGTTTCGTCCGCCACAATGGCCAATATCCTGCTACAGAGGCCCGCCACAGCGGCAATAATCCCGCCAGAGCGACACAA
Organism: Solanum paucissectum; assembly: GCA_029582445.1. NCBI lineage: Eukaryota > Viridiplantae > Streptophyta > Magnoliopsida > Solanales > Solanaceae > Solanum > Solanum paucissectum. The sequence goes on from JAJONZ010032971.1 coordinate 12,231, forward strand.
AACAAAACAGAATGCTCCTTAGAAGAATTTCAAATCCCCATTTCACAACACACCTCTAACCAACAACGCTCAGAAATTACCTTTCACGCTAGGGTCAATTCCCGGAGATCTACTTATCCAAATTCAATTTCGTAAAGTCGTACGGATTAATTAACGAGTTATCTAACCACCTATGAAATCTAAACTATAATTAATTCACTTAATTGCTACCAGATTTTCCTACACCTCACTACTCTGGTTTCTTCCAAAACTGGACAAGGTTGGGAAAATTCCATTACTGTGAAAAAGTTTTTTCGGCCCCAATTTTTCACCCCATTGGCATTTCTATAACGACGGAACCTAATCATTACAACCCAAAAACTTATCTTAACTCCAAAAGATTTAAGTCAATAATAATTAAGGAATAAATGTAATTAGTCAAAATATATGAAATAAAATTTACTTTGACCTCTTTAATTATTATTTATTTCATTCACAATGTTTGATTGTGTGTAGATATAAATTAAACTAAATAATGTGCCCAAAAAAATTAAATTGAATAATGTACCCAAAAAAAATAATTAAAAACACTAACATATATATATATATATATATATATATATATTACTTTACTCTATTATATAAGCCATTAACAATAGGAGGAACACAACAATAGAAAGTTGTACTATGTGCTAAAAGGAGTGTACGAAGTTTTCTAGGAATTACTACAACAGTGGTAATTCAAACGACTCTATAAAAGAAAACGTGGAAATTACAATTCTACATATGCATGCTCTTGTAGTGTTTAGATTGACTTATCGTATATACTTTTAAGACTAAATAGCTTTTAAACATTTTTAGAGTGTTTGAGTAAAATAAAAAGCATGTACAAACACTTGATTTTAAGTTAAAACAATAACCTTAAATTAGGATTTCTAAGCGATGATTTTTGGCTTATAAGTTAAAAAGTAAAAGTCAATCCAAACAAGCTATTAGTTTTAGAGATTCTGTCATGTATCAGACTGCAAACATACATTAATGTTTATAATGATTTTATATTTACATTTTTAACGCACATCAGATGTTTGAAAAAATGTCACTGTTAGAAAATCGGACTTTCTTTGCATAATTATACGGTAAAAATCTCAGTTTTGCATACTTTTAAAGTTTTACCATGAGTGGGATTTCAATGTAATCCTTGGAGAAGAAGAAAAGATTGGAGGGTTGCCTGTGTACCCTCAAGAGTATGAAGAATTTGCAGACTGTATTAACTCATGTGATCTGTCAGATATTAATTTCTCTGGAAATCCTTTTACATGGTGGAATGGAAGAGTGGATGAGGGGTGTATATTTAAGAGATTGGACATAGTTGTTAATCAATCGTTATTGGATATCTATGGTAATACTGGTTTACAACACCTATCCAGAACAGGCTATGATCACGCTCCCTTATTATTATCTTGTGGGTTTAGTAATGGTCATATTACTAAGCCTTTCAAGTTCTTGAAGTTTTGGACTGAGAGAGATGACTTTAAAGAGGTAATTGCTCAGAACTGGCTTGCTGAAAATAATGGTGATAGATTTGTCCAATTAAAACACAAACAAAAAAGGACAAAATTGGCATTATCTAAATGGAGCAAAGAGAAATTTGGAGATATTTTCAAGCAATTGACTATTAGAGAGGAGATTGTAAGGCTAAAAGAAGATTTGTTTCAGCAAGATCCTACTCCTGTCAATAGAGTTATTCTTCAAAAGGCTCATGCAGAATTAAAGCTCTATATACATTATGAAGAGAAATTTTGGAGGCAAAAATCTAGTGCTCAATGGTTTGAGGAAGGGGATAGAAACACAAGATTCTTCCATTCTCTAGTAAAATGGAGAAGAAAGAGGTTGCAGATTAACAAAATAAAGAAGGTTGATGGATCTTAGGTTGAATCAGATAATGAAATTTGTAATGAAGGGGTCTATTTTTTTAAAGAGCAATTTACTGCAGGGCACACCTCAGAGGACCTATCATTGCTGCAATACATACACCCCAGATTAATCAGGAAGACAATGATTATCTAATAGCATTACCAAATGAGGATGACATAAAAAGAGTGGTGTTTGAACTCAATCCTGACAGTGCTTGTGGACCTAATGGCTTTACATGGTGCTTTTATCAGACATGCTGGGATATAGTGGGTCTAGATATTATTAAAGTTATTCATGCATTTTTTTAGAGATCTGCACTACCCAAATCCTTTACTCATACTAACTTGGTCCTAATACAAAAAAAAGATGTGATCCAATCTTTCTCTGATCTTAGAAATTATTCTGAGTAATTTCTTGAACAAAATCATTTCCAGACTACTTCATGATAGATTGGAAGGAATTTTGCCAAGATTGATTTGTCATAATCAAGCTGGATTTGTTAACGGGAGAAACATTACTGAAAATGTTTTACTTGCTCAAGAAATTGTGACTAACATCAGAAAAAAGGGCAAACCTGATAATGTGGTCATCAAGTTGGAATTGGCTAAAACATATGACAAAGTAGATTGAAATTTCCTTACTAAAGTGTTAGCTAAAATGGGTTTAATGCTATGTGGTTGGATATGATTTGGAGAATTATTGTTAACAATTGGTACTCTGTCTTGATTAATGGCCAAGCTTATGGATTTTTCTACTCCACAAGGGGTGTCAAACAGGGTGATCCCTTATCCTCTGCCTTATTTATTCTATCTTCTGAGGTACTTTCTAAGGCTCTAAATCAGTTGTTCGACAATGATAAATTCAAGGGATTTGGATTACCTAAGTGGAATGATCAATAGAATCATTTTGCATATGCAGATGATACAATTACCTTTATGAAGAACAATCAGGGCAACTTATTAATAAAGGAAAGAGCTTATTTTATTTTTATAGTAAGGCAACTCAATCTTCTATACAATTGGTTGAGGAGGCTACTGGATTTACAAAAAGAGACTTTCCTCTTATATATTTAGGTTGCCCAATTGGCCATGCTAAGAAGAAAAAGGTTTACTACTCAGAGTTGATAAAAAAGATCCAAACTAAACTTCAATTGTGGAAGGGAAAGTTATTATCATTTGGAGGAAAGGTGGTTCTGATACATCATGTTTTACAGAGTATTCCTATTTAACTACTCTTAGTTATTGATCCTCATGTATGTGTGATACATGATATTCATAAGTTGTTTGCTAATTTTTTATGGAACTTCAAGGAGGTGGGTAAAGCCACTCACTGGATAGTTTGGGATGACATATGCATGCTAAAAAAGGAAGGAGGATTGGGTTTGAGATCCTTATTTGATGTTGCTAAGGCTTTATTTGCAAAGTTGTGGTGGAAGTTTAAAACCTCTAACACACTATGGTCTACCTTTATGTGGAACAAGCATTGTAAAAGAGATAGACCACAAACAGTGGTATGGAAAGGAGGTTCACAAGTATGGAAGGCTATGTTGTAGGCTAGGGATACATTTGATCAAAAAAATTCATGGGAACCCAAGAAGGGTTATACTAGTGTTTGGTTTGACAACTGAACACAATTGCGAGCAATTTATCTGTTGCCCAACACTCAGATACACAACTCCTTAAAATCAATTTTTCAACTTTACAATGAGGAGGTATGTGATAATGAGATATTGAAGGAGGTTTTCAATGAGCAAGTATGTTCTCAAATACATCATGTGTTTGGGAATATTAAAATTACTGAAGAAAGGGATAAGGCTTGGTGGATGCCTCGTGAAACTAGAAAGTTTACTGTTGGAACAGCATGGGAGCTATGCAGACAAAGAAAATATCATTTATTAGATGTGATGAAGATCTGGGAGAAAGGGCTGCCTTTTAAGGTTTCTTTCATGTTATGGAGGATATGGTTTGGAAGGATACCTATTGGTAAGGTATTAATCAAAGGAAGAATTGTTGAATCTTGTGAATGTTGTTGTTGTGTTGCTAGTGTGCAAGAAATCTTTGTTCATCTGTTCATTGAATGCCTAGATGCTAAGTTTACTTGAAATCTATTCTCAAATGCCGCAGGGCTGCATTTCAATGTGATACAGATCAAACAAGGATTTGAAGAGTGGTAGAAAGCTGAATGTAAAACTAAACGAAAGCCCTTATTTAAGGTAGTTCCTGCTTTCATAATTTGGGCAATCTGAAAGAGGAGAAATATAATTAAACATGGAGGAAAATGGAGTAAGTACTCCATGATTGCAGACATCCACAGAAACTTATACTTGTTTACTAAATATAGGTATCCATGGTTGAAGGAAATTCCTAATGATTGGCCTGAGTTAGTCAAATATTTAGAAGGGTATATCTCTCTTGTAAGACATTTGGTGGTTACTTAGAGACATCCTCCAAGAGGGAGCTTTAAATGTAATACAGATGGGTCCTGCAGTGGTAATCCTAGAGCTGGTTCAATGGCCTTCTGTGTAAGAAATGAACTTGGAGATATGCTCTATGGAGAGACAAGGTTGCTGGAGAAGTGTACAATTGTAGAATCTGAAGTTAAAGCCATCAGATTGGGAGTTGAATAATGTTTACATCATAGACTAATACCTTTGATTGTAGAAACAGATTCATTAGTGGCAAAAAAAGGTTCTAAATGGGGTGTGGGAGGTTCCATGGTTAATAACATCGGATGTTCGATTTGTAAAGGAGATCATTCATAATTCTCAAGTGAGAGTGGTGCACACATTCAGAGAAGGGAACCAACTGGCAGATTTTTTCACTAATTATGCTGTTAATTTTGCAGGAATGAAGGTCCAACAGTTTCATACATATCAAGAACTCCCACAACAGGCAGAAGCAATAATTCAATTAGAAAAGTCACACACTCTTAATATTCGCATACAGAAGATTCAAAACAAGGAGTACCAGGGCCACAACAACAGAGAGTAGTCATCACAAGCCATCTCAATACATCACAACATTGATATCAAAGGAGCAACATTGTAATACAGTCAAATAAAAGGATCTTACTCAGTGCTAAAAATGAAGTACTCTAAAAATTATAAGTCTTGAACAGTGGCATCAATTCCTCAGGAATTCAACCTGTTGAGATGAATAATTGGAGGAAGTAAATCAAATATAAACTGATGTACTATAAGATGAAGGACAATATTGCACAAATGATGAACGAATTCACCTTTACCTTTAAATTCAGCTAACCGTTACAGCTTCCAAGTTGAAGAAGTCTTCACTGGTGTTGAATCATGAAGTCTGTGAGATCTGTAGACCTCCAAATGATTGCAACCCACACCTAGTAGCTTTACAAGATTAGCTCAAGTATGGAGGTTTTCCGGCGACTGAAGGAAGCCATGAAAGAAGAGCGAGTACTAAGGGTGTGTTTGGTATGAAGGAAAATGTTTTCCATGGAAAATGTTTTCATGAAAAACAAGTTGATTTTTGACTTATTTTCTCATGTTTGGTTGGTGACTAGAAAATATTTTTCAGAAAAGATTTTTAATGTTTTGATTTATGAATGAAAAATGTTTTTTGAGAAATATCTTTTATTTTTAATAGAGTAGAAAATAATTTTTGAAATTGAAAATATGTTTTAAAAACTAAATTTTTTTTGGGGGTGGGGGGCTGGTAGGGGATGGGGGGTCGAGGGTAGGGGGAAAATTGAAATTTTGAAGTTGAAAATATTTTTTACAAACAAACTTAAATTTATTTTTTTGGG
>JAJONZ010032972.1:0-17359 GCA_029582445.1 Solanum paucissectum
TTTACCTGCTCCGGGGATCGTTTGACCTTGAAAATGGTCCGTCTTTGCCGTCAGGGCCAACTATCTCCATAGCTAAGATCTTAACGAAAGTCCATGAATTTTTTTGGCAAAAGTGACATCAGAATTCTGGATCACCAATAAAGATGGTGAACTATAGCACACAAAAATCGGCTAAATTGGGGGTTTACCTTCTTCGGGGCTCGTTTTACCTTGAAAATGGGCCTTTTTGGCCGTCAGGGACAACTGTCTCCATAGCTAAGGTCTTAACGGACATCCATGAAAAATTTCAGCAAAAATGACGTCAGAATTTTGGATCACCAAAAAAGATGGTGAACTATAGCACACGAAAATCGATAAAATAGGGTGTTTACCTGCTATGGGTTCGTTTGACCTTGAAAATGTTTTGTTTGGCCATCAAGGCCAACTGGCTCCATAGCTAAGGTCTTAACGGACGTCCATGAAAATTTTCAGCAAAATAGACGTCGGAATTCTGGATCACCAAATAAATTGGTGAACTATAGCACACGAAAATCGGCAAAATGGGGGATTAACCTGATCTGAGGCTCGTTTGACTTTGAAAATGACCCGTTTTGGCAGTTCGGACCAACTGGCTCCATAGCTAAGGTCTTAACAAACGTCCATGAATATTTTAAAGAAAAATCACAAAACATCCATGGACTATAGCACACGAAAATCGGCAAAATGGGTGGTTTACCTGCTTCGGGGATTGTTTGACCTTGAAAATGGGCCATTTTGGTCGTCAGGGCCAACTGGCTCCATAGCTAATGTCTTAACGGACGTCCATAAAAAATATCGGCAAAAATGGATTCGAAATTCTGGATCACCAAAAATGATGGTGAACTATAGCACACGAAAATTGGTAAAATAGGGGGTTTACCTGCTCCAGGGGTCATGTGACTGTGAAAATAGGCCATTTTGGACGTCAGGGCCAACTGGCTCCATAACTAAGGTCTTAAGGACGTCCATGAAATTTTTGGCAAAATTTACATCGAAATTCTGGATCACAAAAAATCCATGGACTATAGCATACAAAAATTGGCAAAATGAGTGGTTTACCTGCTCCGGGGATCGTTTGACCTTGAAATGGGCCGTTTTGGCCGTCCGGACAAATTTGCTCCATATCTAAGGTCTTAACAGACATCCATGAAAAAATTCATCTAAAATGACGTCGGAATTCCGGATCACCAAAAATCCATTGTCTATAGCTCACAAAAATTAGCAAAATTGGGGGTTTACCTGCTCCAGAGCTCGTTTGACCATGAAAATGGGTCGTTTTGGCCGTCAGGGCCAACTGGCTACATAGTTATGGTATTAACGGACGTCCACGAAAAATTTCGACAAAAATGACATCGGAATTCCGGATCACCAAAAAACATGGTGAACTATAGAACACAAAAATCAACAAAATGGGAGGTTTACCTGCTCCGAGGCTCATTTGACCTTGAAAATCATATGTTTTGGCTGTAAGGGCCAACTGGTTCCATAGCTAAGGTCTTAACGGAAGTCCATGAATATTTTTTTCAAAAATGACGTCAGAATTCCAGATCACCAAAAAAGCTAGGGAACTATAGGACACGAAAATTAGCAAAATGGGGGGTTTACCCGCTCCTATCTCGTTTGACCTTTAAAATGGTCTGTTTTGGCCGTCAGGGATTACTCACTCCATAACTATGGTCTTAACAGATGTCCATGAAAAATTTCGGCCAAAATGAAATCATAATTCCGAATAACCAAAAATCTATTGTCTATAGCACATGAAAATCGGCAAAATGGAGGGGGTTTACCTACTCTAAGGCTCGTTTGACCTTAAAAATGGGTCATTTTTGCCGTCAGGGGTAACTGGCTCCAAAGCTAAGGTCTTAACAAACGTCCATGAAAACTTTCAACAAAAATGACGTCGGAATTCTGGATCACCAAAAAAGATGGTGAACTATAGCACACGAAAATCTGCAAAATGGGGGGTTTTCCTGCTCCAAGGCTCGTTTGACCTTGAAAATGGGTCGTTTTGGCCATCAGGGCCAACTAGCTCCATAGCTAAGCTATTAACAGACGTCTATGAAATTTTTTGGCAAAAATGACGTCGGAATTTCGAATCACCAAAAAAGATGGTGAACTAGCACACGAAAATCGGCAAAATTGGAGGTTTACCTGCTCTGGGGTTCGTTTGACCTTGAAAATGGGATGTTTTGGCCGTCAGGACCAATTGAATCCATAGCTAAGGCCTTAACGGATGTCCATGAAAAATTTCAGCAAAAATGAAATCGAATTCCGTATCACCAAAAATCCATGGACTATAGCACACGAAAATCGGCAAAATGGGGGCTTTACCAGCTCCGGGGTTCGTTTAACCTTGAAAATGGGATGTTTTGGCCATCAGGGCCAACTAGATTAAAAGCTAAGTTCTTTACGGACGTCCATGAAAAATTTCAGCAAAACTGACGTCGAAATTCCGTATCACCAAAAAGGATGGTGAACTATAGCACAGGAAAATCAGCTAAATAGGGGGTTTATCTACTCCGGGGCTAATTTGACTTTGAAAATGGGTCGTTTACACCGTTAGGGACAAAAGACTCCATAGCTAAGGTCTTAACAGATGTCCATGAAATCGAATTCCGGATCACCAAAAATCCATGGACTATAGCACACGAAAATAGGCAAAATAGGGGTTTTACCTGCTATGGGGTTCGTTTGACCTTGAAAATGGGTTGTTTTGGCCATAAGGGCCAACTAGCTCCAAAGCTAAGGTCTTGAGGGACGTCCATGAAAAAGTTCAGCAAAACTGACATTGGAATTTCGCATCGCAAAAAATTCATGGAATATAGCACACAAAAATCAGCAAAATGAGGGGTTTACCTGCTCCAGGGATCGTTTGACCTTGAAAATGAGTCGTTTTGGCCATCAGGGACAAATGGTTCCATAGCTAAGGTCTTAAAAGAAGTACATGAAAAATTTCGGCAAGAATGACGTAGGAATTCCCGATCACCAAAAAAGATGGTGAACTATAACACACGAAAATTGGCAAAATGGGGGTTTACCTGCTCCGGGGTTTGTTTGACCTTAAAAATGGGCCGTTTTGGCCGTCAGGGCCAATTGGCTCCATAGCTAATACCTTAACGGATGTCCATTAAAAATTTTGGCAAAAATGACGTCAAAATTCTGGATCACCAAAAAAGATGGTGAACTTATAGCTCACAAAAATTGGCAAAATGGGGGGTTTACTTGCTCCGGTGCTCGTTTGACTTTGAAAATGGGACGTTTTGAGCGTCAGGGACAATTGGCTCCGTAGCTAAGGTATTAACGAACGTCCATGAAAAATTTCAGCAAAAATGACGTCGGAATTCCGAATCACCGAAAATCCATGGACTTATAACACACGAAAATCGGCAAAATAGAGGGTTTACTTGTTCCGGGGCTCGTTTGACCTTGAAAATGGGACGTTTTGGCTGTCAGGTCCAACTGGCTCCATAACTATGCTCTTAACATACATCCATAAAAAATTTCGGCAAAAATAACGTCGGAATTTTGGATCACCAAATATCCATTGTCTATAGCATACGAAATAGGTAAAATAAGGGGTTTACCTAATGTAGGCTCGTTTGACCTTGAAAATGGGTAGTGTTTTCCGTCAGGGCCAACTGGTTCCATAACTAAGGTCTTAACGAACGTCCATGAAAACTTTTGGCAAAATGGTGTCGAAAATCCGGATCACCAAAAAAGATGGTGAACTATTGCACACTAAAATCGGTGAAATGGGGGTTTACCTGCTCCGGGGTTCGTTTGACCTTGAAAAAGAACCATTTTGGCCGTCAGGGCCAACTGACTCTATAACTTAGATATTAACGAACGTCCATGAAAAAATTCGGAAAAATGACATCGGAATTCCAGATCACCAAGAAAGATGGTGAACTATAGCACACAAAAATCGGCAAAATGGGCGGTTTACCTACTCCGGGCTCATTTGACCTTAAAATGGGCCGTTTTAATCGTCAAGGCCAACTAGCTCCACAACAAAGATCTTAACAAACGTCCATAAAAAATTTCGACAAAAATAACACCGGAATTCCGAATCACCAAAAAAACATAGACTATAGCACACGAAAATTGGCAAAATAGGGGGTTTACCTGCTCCGAGAATCGTTTGACCTTGAAAATGGGCCGTTTTGACCATCAGGGACAACTGGATCCATAACAAAGGTCTTAACGGACATACATGAAAATATTCATCAAAAATGACGTCAGAATTCCGGATCACCAAAAAACATGGAAAATAGCACACGAAAATAAGCAAAATGAGGGCTTCACCAGCTCCGGGGCTCCTTTGACCTTGAAAATGAACCGTTTTGGATGTCAGGGACAACTGGCTCCATAGCTAAAGTCTTAACGGACGTCCATGAAAAATTTCAACAAAAATGACGTCGGAATTCTGAATCACAAAAAATTCGTAAACTATAGCACACAAAAATTGGCAAAATGAGGATTGACCTGCTCCGGGGATCGTTTGACCCTGAAAATGGGACGTTTCGACCGTCAGGGCCAACTGGATCCATAGCTAAGGTCTTAAAAGAAATCCACAAAAAATTTCCGCAAAAATGAAGACGAAATTACGGATCACCAAAAAACATGGACTATAGCACACGAAAATAGACAAAATGGGGATCTACATGCACGGGGATCGTTTGACCTTGAAAATGGGCCATATTGGCCATCACGAACAACTGGCTCCAAAGCTAAGGTCTTAACGAACGTACATGAAAAATTACGGCAAAAATGACATCGTAATTCCACATCACAAAAAAAATGGTGAACTAGCACACAAAAATCAGCAAAATGAGGGGTTTACCTGCTCCGGGGAAAGATTGACCTTGAAAATGGGCCGTTGTAGCCGTCACGGCCAACTGGCTCCATAGCTAAGATCTTAACAAACGTCCATGAAAAATTTCAGCAAAAATGACGTCGGAATTCTGAATCACCAAAAAAAATGGTGAACTATAGCACAAAAAGGTTTACCTGCTTCGGGGATCATTTGACCTTGAAAATGGGCCATTTTGACCGTAAGAGACAACTGGCTCCATAGCTAAGGTATTAACGAACGTCCATGAAAATTATTGGCAAAAATAATGTCGCAATTCTGAATCACCAAAAATCCATGGATTATAGCACACAAAAATTGGTAAAATTGGGGGTTTACCTGCTCCAGGGTTCGTTTGACCTTGAAAATGGGACGTTTTGGCTGTCAGGACCAATTGGCTGCATGACTATGGTCTTAACAGACATCTATGAAATTTTTTGGCTAAAATGACTTCGCCATTCTGGTTAACAAAAAATCCATGGACTATAAGCACACGAAAATCGGCAAAATGGGGGGTCTACCTACTCCGGGGGATTGTTTGACCTTGAAAATGGGCCGTTTTGGCCGTCAGGGCCAATTGGCTACATATCTAAGGTCGTAATTGACGTCCATGAAAAATATCGGATAAAATAATGTCGGAATTTTGGATCACCAAAAATCCATTGTCTATAACACACGAAAATTGGCAAAATGGTGTGTTTACCTTCTCTGAGGCTCGTTTGACCATGAAAATGGGCCGTTTTGGCCGTCAAGGCCATCAAGCTCCATAACTATGGTCTTAACGGACGTCCATGAAATTTTTTGGCAAAAATGACTTCGGAATTCCGAATCACCAAATAAGATAGTGAACTATAGCACATGAAAATCAATAAAATGGGGGGTTTACCTGCTCCAGGAATCGTTTGACCTTGAAAGAGGGATGTTTTGGCTGTCAGGGCCAACTGGCTCCATAACTATGGTCTTAACAGACATCCATGAAAAATTTCGGCAAAAATGACATCGGAATTCTGGATCACCAAAAATCAATGGACTATAGCACACGAAAATTGGCAAAATGGAGGGTTTACCTGCTCCGGGGATCGTTTGACCTAGAAAATGGGCCGTTTTGGCCGTCAGGGCCAATTGGCTCCATAGATAAGGTCTTAACAGACGTTCATGAAAAATTTCAGTTAAAATAACGTCGGAATTCTGGATCACCAAAAATCCATTGTCTATAACACAAGAAAATTTGCAAAATGGTGGGTTTACTTGCTTCGAGGCTCGTTTGACCATGAAAATGGGTCGTTTTGGCCGTCAGGGCCTCCTAACTCCATATTTATGGTCTTAATGGATGTCCATTAAATATTTTGGCAAAAATGACGTACGAATTCTAAATCACCAAAAAAGATGATGAACTATAACACACGAAAATTGATAAAATTGGGGGTTTACCTGCTCCGGGGATCGTTTGACCTTGAAAGTGGTCAGTTTTAACCATCAGGGTCAACTGGCTACATAACTAAGATCTTAACGGACGTCCATGAAAAATTTCGACAAAAATAACGTCGGAATTATGAATCACCAAAAATCGATGGAATATAGCATACGAAAATCAGCAAAATGTGGGGTTTACCTGCTCCGGGGATCGTTTGACCTTGAAAATGCGCCATTTTGGCCGTCAGGCACAACTGGCTTTGTAGTTAAGGTTTTAACTGACGTACAGAAAAAAATTCGGCAAGAATGACGTCGGAATTCCAGATTACCAAAAAAGATGGTGAACTATAGCACACGAAAATCGGCAAAATGGGAGGATTACCTGCTCCGGGTCTTGTTTGACCTTGAAAATGGGCCGTCAGGGCCAACGTGCTCCATACCTAATATCTTAACGTATGTCCATTAAAAATTTCGGTAGAAATGACATCGGAATTCTGGATCACCAAAAATGATGGTGAACTATAGCACACAAAAATAGGCAAAAAAGAGGGTTTACCTGCTCCGGGGCTCATTTGACTTTGAAAATGGGCCGTTTTGGAGGTAAGGGACAACTAGATCCATAACTAAGGTATTAACGAATGTCCAAGAAAAAATTCGGCAAAAATGACATCAGAATTCTGAATCACCAAAAATCCATGGACTATAGCACGCAAAAATTGGCAAAATGGAGGGTTTACCTGCTCTGGGGCTCGTTTGACTCTGAAAATGGGATGTTTTGGCTGTCAGGGCCAACTTTCTCCATAGATATGGTCTTAACAAGCATCCATGAAAAATTTCGGCCAAAATGACGTCGGAATTTTGGAACACCAAAAATTCATTGTCTATAGCACACGGAAATCGGTAAAATGGGGGGTTTACCTACTCTGGGGATCGTTTGACCTTGAAAATGGGTAGTTTTTGCTATCAAGGCCAACTGGATCCATATTTAAGGTCTTAACAGACGTCCATGAAAACTTTCGGCAAAATGACGTCGAAATTCCTAATCACCAAAAAAGATTGAGAACTATAGAACACGAAAATCGGCAAAATGGGGGTTTTCCTGCTACGGGGATCGTTTGACCTTGAAAAAGAACCATTTTAGCTGTCAGGGCCAACTGGCTCCATAACTTAGGTCTTAACGGACATCTACGAATTTTTTTTGAAAAAAAGACGTCGTAATTGCAGATCACCAAAAAAGATGGTGAACTATAGCACACGAAAATAGGCAAAATGGGGGGTTAACCTTCTCCGAGGCTCATTTGACCTTAAAAATGGGTCGTTTTAACCGTCAAGGCCAACTGGCTCCATAGAAAATGTCTTAACGGACGTCCATGAAAAATTTCAGCAAAAATAACATCGGTATTCCGAATCACCAAAAAAGATGGTGTACTATAGCACACAAAAATCGGCAAAATAAGGGGTTTACCTGCTTTGGGGATCGTTTGATCTTGAAAATGGGTCGTTTTCACCGTTAGGGCCAACTGGCTCCATAGGTAAGGTTTTAACGGACATCCATGAAAAGATTCAGCAAAAATGACGTCGGAATTTTGGATCACCAAAAATCCATGGACTATAACACACGAAAATAGTAAAAATGGGGACTTTACCTGCTCCGGGGGTCGTTTGATCTTGAAAATGAGCTGTTTTGGCCGTTAGGGCAAACTGACTCCATATCTAAGGTCGTAACGGTTGTCTATGAAAAATTTCGGCATAAATGACATCGGAATTCCGCATCACAAAAAAAGATGGTGAACTATAGTACACGAAAATTGGCAAAATGGGGAGTTTACCTGCTCTGGGCTCGTTTGACCTTGAAAATGGGCTGTTTTGACCGTCAGGGACAACTGGATCCATAGGTAAGGTCTTAACAGACGTTCACGAAAGATTTCAGCAAAAATAAAGATGGAATTCCGCATCACCAAACAAGATGGTGAACTATAGCACACGAAAATCGACAAAATATGAGATTTACATGCACCGGGGATCGTTTGAACTTGAAAATGGACCATTTTGGCTGTCAGGGCTAACTGGCTCCATAACTAAGGTCTTAATGAACGTCCATGAAAAATTTCAGCAAAAATGACATCGAAATTCCGGATCAGAAAAATGATGGTGAACTATAGCACACAAAAATCTGCAAAATGGGGGGTTTACCTCCTCCGGGGATCGATTGACCTTAAAAATGGACCGTTTTGGCCGTCAGGGTCAACTTGCTCTATAACTAAGGTTTTAACGAACGTCCATGAAAAATTCCAGCAAAAATGACGTCGAAATTCCAGATCACCAAAAAAGATGGTGAACTATAGCACACAAAAATCGGCTAAATGGGGGGTTTACCATCTCCGAGGCTCGTTTTACCTTTAAAATGGGTCATTTTTACTGTAAGGGTAAACCGACTCTATAACTAAGGTCTTAACGGATGTCTATGAAATTTTTTGGCAAAAATGTCAGAATTCCGAATCACCAAAAATTCATGGACTATAGCACACGAAAATCAGCAAAATTGGGGGTTTACCTACTCCGAGGTTCGTTTGACCTTGAAAATGGGCTGTTTTAGCCGTTAGGGCCAATTGGCTCCATAGCAAAGGTCTTAACGGACGTACATGAAATTTTTTGTCAAAAATGACGTTAGTATTCTGGATCACCAAAAAAGATGGTGAACTATAACACATGAAAATTGGTAAAATGAGGGGTTTGCCTGCTCCGGGGATCATTTGACCTTGAAAATGGGTCGTTTTGGCTGTCAAGGACAACTGGATCTATAACTAAGGTCTTGACTGACGTCCATGAAAAATTTCGACAAAAATGTCGTCGTAATTTCGAATCACCAAAAATTCATGGACTATAGCACACGAAAATTGGCAAAATGGGGGGTTGACTTGCTCTGGGGAACGTTTGACCCTGAAAATGGGACGTTTTGGCTGTCAGGGCCAACTGGCTCCATAGTTATGGTCTTAACAGACATCCATGAAAAATTTGGCAAAAATGACATCGGATTTCTGAATCACCAAAAATTCATGGACTATAGCACACGAAAATCAGCAAAATGGGGGGTTTACCTGCTTTGAGGTTCGTTTGACCTTGAAAATGGGCCGTTTTGGCCGTCAGGGCCAATTGGCTACATATCAAAGGTCTTAACGGACGTACATGATTTTTTTTGTCAAAAATGACGTCAGTATTCTGGATCACCAAAAAAGATGGTGAACTATAACACACGAAAATTGGTAAAATGAGGGGTTTACCTGCTCCAGGGATCGTTTGACCTTGAAAATGGGTCGTTTTGGCTGTCAAGGACAATTGGATCTATAACTAAGGTCTTGACGGACGTCCATGAAAAAGTTCAACAAAAATGACGTCGTAATTTCGAATCACCAAAAATTCATGGACTATAGCACACGAAAATTGGCAAAATGGAGGGTTGACTTGCTTCGGGGAACGTTTGACCCTGAAAATGGGACGTTTTGGCTGTCAGGGCCAACTGGCTCCATAGTTATGGTCTTAACAGACATACATGAAAAATTTGGCAAAAATGACGTCGGAATTCCGAATCACCAAAAAATCATGGACTATAGTACACGAAAATCAACAAAATGGGGGGTTTACCTGCTCCGAGGTTCGTTTGACCTTGAAAATGAGGCGTTTTGGCCGTCAGGGCCAATTGGCTACATATCAAGGTCTTAACAGACGTACATGAATGTTTTTGTCAAAAATGACGTCAGTATTCTGGATCACCAAAAAAGATGGTGAACTATAACACCCAAAAATTGGTAAAATGAGGGGTTTACCTGCTCCGGGGATCATTTGACCTTGAAAATGGGTCGTTTTGGCTGTCAAGGACAACTGGATCTATAACTAAGGTCTTGACGGACGTCCATGAAAAATTTCGACAAAAATGACGTCGTAATTTCGAATCACCAAAAATTCATGGACTATAGCACATGAAAATTGGCAAAATGGTGGGTTTACCTTCTCTGAGGCTCGTTTGACCATGAAAATGGGCCGTTTTGGCCGACAGGGTCATCTAGCTCCATAGCTATGGTCTTAACAGACGTCCTTGAAAAGTTTCGGCAAAAATGACATCGAAATTCCGAATCACCAAAAAAGATAGTGAATTATAGCACACGAAAATTGATAAAATGGGGGGTTTACCTGCTCCTGCAATCGTGTAACCTTGAAAATGGGACGTTTTGGCTGTTAGGGCCAACTGGCTTCATAACTATAGTCTTAACTGACATCCATGAAAAATTTCACCAAAAATGACGTCGGAATTCTGGATAACCAAAAATCCATAGACTATAGCATACGAAAATCAGTAAAATGGTAGATTTACCTGCTCCGGGGATCATTTGACCTTGAAAATGGGCCGTTTTGGCTGTTAGGGCCAATTGGCTCCAAGCTAAGGTCTTAACAGACGTCCATGATAAATTTCGGATAAAATGACATCAGAATTCCAGATCACCAAAAATCTATTGTCTATAACACACAAAAATTGGCAAAATATTGGGTTTACATGCTCCGAGGCTCATTTGACTATGAAAATGGGTCAATTTAACCGTCAGGGCCACCTAGCTCCAAATTTATGATCTTAACGGACGTCCATGAAAATTTTTGGCAAAAAATAACGTCGAAATTCGAAATCACCAAAAATGATGGTGAACTATAACACATGAAAATCAATAAAATTGGGGGTTTATCTGCTCCGGGTATCGTTTGACCTTGAAAATGGGCCGTTTTAACCGGCAGTGTCAACTGGCTACATAACTAAGATTTTAACGGACGTCCATGAAAATATTTGGCAAAAATGACGTCGGAATTCTGAATCACCATAAATCCATGGAATATAGCACACAAAAGTCAGCAAAATGTGGTGTTTACCTGCTCCGGGGATCGTTTGAACTTGAAAATGAGCCATTTTGGATGTTAGGGACAACTGGCTCCGTAGCTATAGTCTTAACGGACGTACATGAAATTTTTTGGCAAGAATGACGTCAGAATTCCAGATCACCAAAAACGATGGTGAACTATAGCACACGAAAATCAGCAAAATGTGGGGTTTACCTGCTCTGGGTCTTGTTTGACCTTGAAAATAGTCCGTTTTGGCCGTTAGGGCCAATTGGCTCCATAGCTAATCTCTTAGCGGATGTCCATTAAAAATTTACTACAGATATGACTTCGAAATTCTGGATCACCAAAAAAGATGGTGAACTATAGCACACGAAAATTGGCAAAATTAGGGGTTTACCTGCTCTGAGACTCGTTTGACCTTGAAAATAGGACGTTTTGGGCGTCAGGGACAACTGGGAAGTTCATGAATTTTTTTGGCAAAAATGACATCTGAATTCCGAGTCACCAAAAATCCATGGACTATAGAACACGAAAATTAGAAAAGTGGGGGTATGCCTTCTCCGGGGTTCGTTTGACCTTGAAAATGGAACATTTTGGCTGTCAGGGCCAATTTTCTTCATAGCTATGGTCTTAACAGACATCCATGAAAAATTTCGGCCAAAATGATATTGGAATTTTGGATCACCAAAAATCCATTGTCTATTGCACACGAAAATCGGTAAAATAGGGGGTTTACGTACTCTGGGGATCGTTTGACATTGAAAATGGGTTGTTTTCGCCGTCAGAGCCAACTGGCTCCATAGCTAGGGTCTTAACGGACGTCCATGAAAACTTTTGGCAAAATGACATCGGAATTCCGGATCACCAAAAAAGATGGTGAACTATAGCACACAAAAATAGGCAAAATGGGGGTTAACCTTCTCCGAGGCTCATTTGACCTTGAAAATAAGATGTTTTAACCGTCAAGGCCAACTGGCTCCATAGCAAAGGTCTTAACGGACGTCCATGAAAAATTCCGACAAAAATAACATCGGAATTTCGAATCACCAAAAAAGATGGTGAACTATTGCACACGAAAATTGGCAAAATAGAGGGTTTCCCTGCTCCAGGGCTCGTTTGATCTTGAAAATGTGTCATTTTCACCGTCAGGGCCAACTAACTTCATAGGTAAGGTCTTAACGGACAACCATGAAAAGATTCATCAAAAATGACGTCAGAATTCTGGATCACCAAAAATCCATGGACTATAGCACACGAAAATAGGCAAAATGGGAGCTTTACCTGCTCCGGGAGTTGTTTGACCTTGAAAATGAGCCATTTTGGCCAACTGGCTCCATATCTAAGGTCTTAACGGACGTCTATAAAATTTTTTGGCATAAATGATGTCAAAATTCCGCATCACAAAAAAAGATGGTGAACTTATAGCACACAAAAATTGGTAAAATGGGGGGTTTACCTGCTCCGGGGATCGTTTGACCCTGAAAATGGACCGTTTTGACCGTCAGGGCCAGTTGACCCCATAGCTAAGGTCTTAACTTACGTCCACGAAAAAGTTTGGCAAAAATGAAGAAGGAATATCACCAAAAGAAAATTGACAAAATGGGGGGTTTACCTGCTCAGGGGCTCGTTTGACACTGAAAATGGGTCGTTTTGACCTTCAGGGACAACTGGATCCATAGGTAAGGTCTTAACGGACGTCCACGAAAAATTTCAACAAAAATGAAGACATAATTCCCCATCACCAAAAATGATGGTGAACTATAGCACACGAAAGTCGACAAAATAGGAGATTTATCTGCACCGGGGCTCGTTTGACTTTGAAAATGGTCCATTTTGGCTGTTACGGACAACTGGCTCCATAGTTAAGGTCTTAATGAACATCCATGAATAATTTTGGCAAAAATGACATCGGAATTCCGGATCAGGGAAAAAATGGTGAACTATAGCACATAAATATCTACAAAATGGGGGGTTTACCTCCTCCGGGGATCGATTGACCTAAAAAAGGGGCCGTTTTGGCCGTCAGGGGGAACTTGCTCCATAACTAAGGTATTAACGAACGTCCATGAAAATTTTCAGCAAAAATGACGTGGGAATTCTAGATCACCAATAAAGATGGTGAACTATAGCACACGAAAATCGGCTAAATTGGGGGTTTACCTGCTCCGGGGGTCGTTTTACCTTGAAAATGGGCCGTTTTGGCCGTTACGGCCAACTGGCTCAATAGCTAAGGTTTTAACATATGTATATGAAAATTTTTGGCAAAAATGATGTCGGAATTCCGAATCACCAAAAATCCATGGACTATAGCACAAGAAAATCAATAAAATGGGGGGTTTACATGTTCCGAGGCTCGTTTGACCTTGAAAATGGGTCGTTTTGGGTGTCAGGGTTAATTGGCTCCATAGAAAAAGTTTTAATGGACGTAGATTATTTTTTTTGTAAAAAATGACGTCGGAATTCCGGATCTCCAAAAAAGATGGTGGACTATAGCCCACGAAAATCGGCAAAATAAGGGGTTTACCTGCCCCGGGGATCGTTTGAACTTGAAAATGGGTCATTTTGGCTGTCAAGGACATAGGGATCCATAGCTAAGGTCTTGACCGACGTCCATGATAAAGTTTGACAAAAAGGACGTCGTAATTTCGAATCACCAAAAAATCATGGACAATATATAGCACACGAAAATTGGCAAATTAGGGGTTAACTTGCTACGGGGATCCTTTGACCCTGAAAATGGGACGTTTTGGCTGCCAGGGCCAACTAGCTCCATAGTTATGGTCTTAACAGACACCCATGAAAAATTTCGGCAAAAATGACGTCAGAATTCTGGATCACCATAAATCTATGGACTATAGCACACGAAAATTGGCAAAATGGGGGTTTACCTGCTCCGGGGATTGTTTGACCTTGAAAATGGGCCATTTTGGCCGTTAGGGACAACTGGCTCCATAGCTAAGGTCTTTACAGATGTACATGAAACTTTTTGGAAAGAATGACGTAGGAATTCCTAATCACCAAAAAAGATGGTGAACTATAGCACACGAAAATTGGCAAAATGGGGGGCTTACCTGCTCTGGGGAAAGTTTGACGTTGAAAATGGGACGTTTTATCCGTCAGCGCCAACTGGCTCCATAGCTAATATCTTAACGGATGTCCCTTAAAATTTTTGGCAAAAATGACGTCGAAATTCTGGATCACCAAAAAAAATGGTGAATTATAGCACAAAAAAATGGTGAAATGAGGGGTTTACCTGCTCCGGGGCTCGTTTGAACTTGAAAATGGGCCATTTGGGCGTAAGGGACAACTGGTTCCATAGCTAAGGTATTAACAAACGGCCATGAAATTTTTTGGCAAAAATGACGTTGGAATTCTGAATGACCATAAATCCATGAACTATAGCACACGAAAATCTGCAAAATTGGGGGTTTACCCGCTTCGGGAATCGTTTAACCTTGAAAATGGAACGTTATGGCTATCAGGGCCAACTGGATCCATAGCTATGGTTTGAACAGACATCCATAAAAAATATTGGCAAAAATGACGTCAGAATTCTGAATCACCAAAAATCCATGGACTATAAGCATACGAAAATTGGCGAAATTGGGGGTTTACCTGTTCAGGGGATCGTTTGACCTTGAAAATGGGCCGTTTTGGCTGTCAGGGCCAATTGGTTCCATAGCTAAGGTCTTAACTGAGGTCCATGAAAAATTTCAGAAAAAATGACATCGAAATTCTGGATCACCAAAAATCCATTGTCTA
Source organism: Solanum paucissectum (assembly GCA_029582445.1). NCBI lineage: Eukaryota > Viridiplantae > Streptophyta > Magnoliopsida > Solanales > Solanaceae > Solanum > Solanum paucissectum. The sequence goes on from JAJONZ010032972.1 coordinate 14,930, forward strand.
TAACACACGAAAATTGGCAAAATGGTGGGTTTACCTGTTCTGAGGCTCGTTTGACCATGAAAATTGGCCATTTTGGCCGTCAGGGCCATCTAGCTCGATAGATATGGTTTTAACAGACGTCCTTGAAAAATTTCAGCAAAAATCACGTTAGAATTCTGATTCACCAAAAAAGATAATGAACTATAGCACATGAAAATCGATAAAATGGGGTTTTTACCTGCTCCTGGGATTGTTTGACCTTTAAAATGGGATGTTTTGTCCGTCAGGGCCACCTAACTCTATAGCTATGCTCTTAACGGACGTCCATGTAAAATTTCGGCAAAAATAAGGTTGGAATTTCGAATCACCAAAAAAGATGGTGAAGTATAGCACACGAAAATCAATAAAATTGGGGGTTTACCTGCTCCGGGGATCGTTTGACCTTGAAAATGGGTTGTTTTAACCGTCAGGGTCAACTGGCTACATAACTAAGATTTGAATTGACGTCCATAAATTTTTTTGGCAAAAATGACGTCGGAATTCTGAATCACCATAAATCCATGGAATATAGCACACAAAAATCAGCAAAATACAAGGTTTACCTGCTCCGGGGATTGTTTGACGTTGAAAATGAGCCATTTTAGACGTTAGGGATAACTATATTCGTAGCTAAGGTCTTAACGGACGTACATGAAAAATTTCGTCAAGAATGACATCGAAATTCCACTTCACCAAAAAAGATGGTAAACTATAGCACACGAAAATCGGCAAAATGGGGGGTTAACTTGCTCCGGGTCTTGTTTGACCTTGAAAATGGGCCGTTTTGGCCATCAGGGCCAACTGTCTTCATATCAAATATCTTAACGGATGTCCATTAAATTTTTTGGCAAATATGACGTTGGAATTCTGGATCACCAATAAAGATGGTGAATTATAGCACACAAAAATTGTCAAAATAGGGGGTTTACCTGCTCCGGGGATCGTTTGACCTTATAAATGGGCTATTTTGGGCTTCAGGGAAAAGTGGCTCCATAGCTAATGTATTAGCGGACGTCCATGAAATCTTTTGGCAAAAATGACGTCGGAATTATGAATCACCAAAAATTCATGGACTATAGCACATGAAAATCAACAAGATGGGAAGTTTACTTGCTCCGGGAATCGTTTGACCATGAAAATGGGCCATTTTGGCCGTCAGGGCCAATTGGCTCCATAACTAAGGTATTTACGAACATCTATGAAAAATTTAAGCAAAAATGACGTCGGACTTCTGGATAACCAAAAAAGATGATGAACTATAGCGCACAAAAATCGACAAAATTGGGGGGGGGGGTTTACCTGCTTCGAGGCTCGTTTGACCTTGAAAATGGGACGCTTCGGCCTTCAGGGACAACTAGATCCATAGCTAAGGTCATAACGGATGTCCATGAAAAAATTTGGCAAAAATGACGTCGATATTCTGGATCACCAAAAAAGATAGTGAACTATAGCACACGAAAAGCAGCAAAATGGGGGATTTACCTGCTACGGGGATCATTTGACCTTGAAAATGGGCCATTTTGGCAATCAGGGCCAACTGTCTCCATAACTAAGGTCTTAACGGACGTCCATGAAATATTTCGGTCAAAATGACATCGGAATTCAAGATCACCTAAAAAGAAGGTGAACTGTGGCACACGAAAATCAGCAAAATGGGGAATTTACCTGCTCCGGGGCTCGTTTTACCTTAAAAATGGGCCATTTTGGCCTTCAGGGGCAACTGTCTCCATATCTAAGGTCTTAACAAACGTCTATGAAAAAATTCAGCAAAAATGACGTAGGAATTCTGGATCACCAAAAAAGATGGTGAACTATAGCACACGAAAATTGGCGAAATGAGGGGTTTACCTGCTTCGGGGCTCATTTGACCATGAAAATGGGTCGTTTTGACCGTCAGGGCCTACTAGCTCCATAGCTAATGTCTTAACGGACGTCTACGAAAACTTTTAGCTAAATGACGTTGGAATTTCGGATCACCAAAAAAGATGGCGAACTATATCACACGAAAATTGACAATATGAGGGGTTTTCCTGCTCCGGGTCTTGTTTGACATTGAAAATGGGACGTTTTTACCGTTAGGGCCAACTGGCTACATAGCTAAGATCTTAACGGTCGTCCATGAAAAAATTTGGCAAAAATGACATAGGAATTCTGGATCACCAAAAAACCATGGACTTAGCACACAAAAATCGGCAAAATAGGGGGTTTACCTACTCCGATGATCGTTTGACCTTGAAAATGAGCCGTTTTGGCCATCATGGATGATATACCGTGAGTTTACGGTATTTCTAATACATTTCACTTACAAGTTGTGTGTGTCTAGGGCCTTTTTGTATTGGTTTTTATGTGTTTTTATCGTATTTTGCAGGAAAGATGTTCAGGCGCGAAAGTAAAGAGACAGCTGAAAGGGAT
>JAJONZ010032973.1:0-21690 GCA_029582445.1 Solanum paucissectum
CTGAGATTCGAGTAAGATAGAAAACAGAGATTGAGTTGAGATCGCTTCTAGGCAGACCTGTGCTTTTTCTATTTTGAGAAAACACAGATGAATCATTGAGAGCTATAATCTACGCTGAGATTGCTGCTAGGCAGATGCTGCTAGGGTTTTCTGATTCGGGACACTGTTTTGAAAAACAAAGCGTCTTTTGTTTTTGTTTTTTTAGAATTTTAGTTACACTACTTATGTTTGGCTCTAAGTTTTGGTGAAACTTGAACTTTTTTTAATATTAAAGTTGCCGCACTTTCTCTCCACTATACCCCTAAATTATAATTTGGGACCATTTATTAATTTCTTTAGAGACTAGATTTAGTACCTTCACAAAAAGATACATAATTAAGGACAAAAATAAAATCTCGTTCCAATAGATATACTTTTAGAGACGGGATTATTAACTCGTCCCTAAACGTTGGTCTTAAATAAAGCTTTTTCTTGTAGTGTGTGGAGGACACATATTAGAGTAGAAGGTTAGTAGGTAGTGTTTTGGTGTCTTGCTTAATTAGGTGGTTGGTGTTTGTCGTTGTCATTGTACTGATTGTATTATTGTAGTTCTTATTTCTGATATTTCTCATTGTTTATTATTGTTTACAATAGTCTATCCTAGTATATTGTTTAGTGTATTTCGATTATCATACTATTTTTCTCACTTGCTATATTTTCTTTATTGACTCATTCTCCCTTAAGCTGAGGATCTTTCGGAAATAGTCTCTCTACCTCCACGAGATAATACTAAGATCTTCGTACATTCTATCCTCCCCAAATCTCGCTCGTGAAATTTCACTCTATATGTTGTTATTTTGTAACACTGATCCCTAAATATCTCTGTATAATTTAATTTACTTGCCATATCTGTATAAAGTTTTTCCACAAGTAGGGCACGCAAACACAATTAAGGCTAAAGTGCTTTATTGGTTCTTTCCCAAGTCGTTAGGTAAAGAAATTCAAAACTTGATAGAATTAGGAAGGAAACTTCCTTGAAAGCTGCAGGAATTTCAAGTATTTTGAGACGGATGGAGTATCATATTTCATCTATAAAAAGATCACCAGCCAAACTAAGTATACTTATCTCAGAAATTAGGAAGAGGATCGAAAATCAAGAATGACATTGATTCTGATCATTTGCTTGCTTGTTCTGTCAATAATCTTTGTGGGCGTCAAACCTGCAGAGATCACTTACATGACAAGCTATTGTCCAAATATCACTAGTGATTATACACAAGGAAGCAAATTTCAGTTCAATCTTAACCGCCTGCTGTACAGATTAATGTACAATAATGCTAGCTATTCCCTCTATGCAAATTTCAGTGTAGGTGAAAATGACGTTGATAAAGTTCATGGATTGTATCTCTGTAGAGGAGACGTTGCGCCGAAAGACTGCCAAAACTGTATAGACATGGCAAGTGAGCGGATCCAACGCGAATGTCCGCTCAAAAAACAGGCAATTATATGGTATGATCAGTGTTTAGTCCGCTATTCTGATATACCTAATTTTGCCTCAAAGTTTAATGTCTCGTCTTATTATTGGATCGTTTACAACTCAGAAAGCTTTTCATGGATTAACCAAGTTAAAGGGATTTCAGATGCAATGTTTGATAATCTTACCCCTAAAGTTACAAATAATCTGAAATATGCAGAAAGTTTTGATGAAATTACACCATTGTCGTTATCTCAGAAGTTGTATGGCATGGTGCAGTGTATACCAGATTTGTCAGCTGAAGATTGTCGTGCTTGCCTAAAGGGTGCGCGGTCTGTAATCCCTAAATCTGTACCACGTGAATGTAGAGTTGTACATGAAAGCTGCCATTTAAGCTATCAATTCAAAGATCCTGATGAAGGGAGAACGGTAGCACCACCACCCCCATCACCCACACCGGGAGACAAAGACAAAGGTAATTACTCAGAATATATTTAAGATCTTCTCTTATATTCTATCTGTTTCAATATGTTTGTCTTAATTATTTTTCTTTTTAGTCTATTTGTGCTTAGATCAGTATTAATTAGTTGCTTAATTAACTGATTAGAGGTGGTTATTGAGTTAGTTAGAGAGATAATCATCGATCTAGCACTATACAATTGAAAAAGGAAGATATTTTCCCGATTCTCTCTCTATTTATACTGTTCCATTGATGAAGCTTGAGCTACATGTCTTCGTGTGGCAAACTTAACATAATATCATCCATTTTTTCGGCAATTTTTTAATTATAATATATTTAAAAATTTAATGTTTCAAAATTAGAAGTCATTTTAATTTTAGATGCTTAAAATGGGATACGTGAATCCATGATCTTTGTCCTCGTTTAGATGCTTAAAATGGGATACGTGAATCCATGATCTCTGTCCTCATTTAGATGCTTAAAATGGAATTTAGGTGCTTAAATTGACCTCGTTTTTTAATAAGAAATAAACTTTTAAAATCCTAATCGTATAATACTAATCTTAAAGAACTGTTATTTGACTAAACTATCATTTGACAGGCCATTTTCTATTTTCAAGAGAAATTACTTGGAAGAGCAAGGTTAATGTTGGAAATTTTGTTCTTCCAACAATTTGTATCGTCATTGGTGTTATAGCACTGCTGGCTGTTGTATTGGCAGGATCTTGTCTTTACCTTAAGAAAAGAAGAAGAGGAATTGAGAAAGGTAAAATTAATATCATTGGTGTTTTGTGTTTAAAAGAAAGTAGTATTTCTCAGTTTCATTTTATGTGACATCATTTTTTTAGTCCATTTTAAAAAATATATTCTCTCTATTTTATATTAATTGAATATGTAAGGTTATATATACTAATTTTAAAAAATAATCTAAGAACATAATTTATTGTTTTTTGTGAAATCATAAATATAACTTTGTAAGCAGTGCAATTTATCTCGTAAAAAATATCAAATTTCATTAAAGGTAAGAGCAAATATGGAAAAAATTTCAAACATCCATTTTGAATTTTGAACAATGAAAAAAACTCAAAAATTTAGTTAATATGGAATAGAGGCAGTGGCGGAGCTAGGAATTTCACAAAGGGTGTCCAGAAATTGCAGCTTGTTTTGTTAAGGGTGTTCAAAATATGTTATTTAATTATTTTGTGTATCATTTTACTTATATATATGATTTTTTTTCTAACGAAGGGTGTCCAACATGTGGCTACGCCACTGAATAGATGGAGTATCATCTTACTATAATTAAAAATAATTTAACTTCAAAATTCTCATTTTATCCTTAGTGAAATGATTTACAATCACTCAAATATTGAAGAACTGTTTTAGATCACAAGTTTCAAAAAAAATAAATCTTAATACAGTAACAAGTCAAATAATGTCACATAAAATGAGACGGAGAAATTAATTAATGTTTCATCTAACCAATCAAAAGTTGAATCTTTGCAGAGGAGAAAGAAAGGAGACAGCTAATTCCATTTCTTGACATGGAAGGAAACTTACTTGATGAATTTTAAATGTTGGATTTAATTAAGTTGTATTTTGTTTTAATGTCAATCATATTCTTCTTATTTATATTTTCAGCCTCTCAATATGTTGTGTGATGTCATGGTATAATTATATACTTGTACTGACTGGCTATGAAATACAATTATCCCTATTTTTCCTATGTAATTGTTTTTTTCGCAGAAAATTAATAACTAGAGATTTTCGTACAGAAATGAAATCTAAATTTTAGAATATATTACTTGCGGAAAGATTTTAGTAGAAATATCTGCAGGCAACGAGAGAGAAAATCTTTTATAATCCGCAGTAAAATCCTATGGTATCCAGATTAACGTATATAAATCTAATATTCAGCTTCATTATCTTCTCCATTGTTGCACTTTTCAGCTTGCAAATTAGTATATTTATCAGTTATTTGCCATAATTGCCCCTGTCCAACAAAATTGGCCTTACCCAACTCAATATTTTTAACTACTTTACCATCACCCGTAGCAATGCAATTAATTTCTACCACGATTCAGCTATTGATGCCTCTTTCACCATTGCCAATGACCAGTAGCTGATTTTAACGCTATAACAGTAGCTAAGTTGGATTTCTAATTTATAAGACCATCTCCAACCCAACACCAAATATTATTTTGATGTAAAATTTAGTGTTTTAAAGTTTCAATTCAACACCAAATTTTATACTTATTATTTTAGTGTGTGAATAGTGTCACACCTACATTAAATCGTTTCTTAAATATTTTAATATTATTTCATTATACAAAGCATTTGATTTAACATTATATAAATTATATGTTTTTAATTAAATCTCTCGTATACTTAATTATTTTTATAATATTAATTTTAGATGTAAAAGTTAGCTTTTTATAAATTATTTTTCCTTGACTTTTTTCAAAATTAAAATTTAGGTTAATTTTACTATAAATTATAATGGGATATAACTACAATTAACCTTCACAAAAATAAAAAAAAATGCAAACATAATAAATCATTAGATAAGTAATATAACGTACTTTAAATAATAAAAAATAATAAACATTCAACAAAGTAGTAATTGACCTACATCAAAATTGATTTTTTTTAGCTTGACATAAAAAAATTAAGGATAAAGAAGCTCATTATTTTGAATTACGTAATGCATTAATAGAACATCTATGGGAGTAGTGTACTGATTTTGAAAGTTGAATATTTATGTAGAATTTAAAATAAACTTTTCACTTATGTAATGTTTATTTAATTATATTTCATAAATGATTTTACTTTTATTTGTATCATCCATTATTATGTATAATGTATAATATTTGCTAGCAATTTATATTATTTAAAAAATTATTTTAGAAAGAATTTGTTTTATGAAATAAGAAAATATAAACGAAATAAAAAAATGATAATATAATATTGGAGAGAGAATAATATAAAGAGAGTATGTTTTAAGTATAAAATTTAGTGTAGTGAGTTGAAGTTGATTTAGACTAAAATAATGCTGATATATACCATTTAAAGTAGTTGCTTCCCCAATTCGACAATCGACGCATCGATCAAATTAGTAGCATTATTATGAACTTCAACTGTAGCATTTTCCATAACCTTGCCAGCATTCAAATTAGTTGAAGCTAATTCCTTTATAGAAGATACTTCAACTATTTGGTTTTCATCCCTCTTCTCATTCAAAAATTCTTTTGCATCTCTTTTCAGTTGCTCAGTATTGTTAGCCTCAATAGAATGTTATACAAGATCTTCTTAAACATCGAATTTTGATTTATGACAGTGTAAGGAAACAACATCATACACGACTTCTTAATATTGTTCTAATACTTTTCCAATTTTCTTGCAAGTTTGTGCGACCAACTAATTTACAATGCAATAAAATCATCGGTTGGTTGTGAATTTTATGTTGCATTTAAAGCTTTATATGAAATCCCTCACCAACCTCATATTTAAGTAAACGTTACGTAATTGTGTCCTCTACTATTCAGTGGTGGAGCCAGAATTTTTATTAAGGGGTATAAAAACCTCTTATTTAAGTAAACATTACGTAATTGTGTCCTCTACCACAGTACCACTTCCATCCTATTCTTCTAGAGTTGGTCATGCCTTCATTGACTTGCTCTTATTAAGTAAGGGTATATAATAAAATTTAAAATATAATTTTCATAAACAAAAATGAGTATTAAGTCAGTAGAATAATAATACACTTTCTTGCCACCTTTTGAAATTTTCATTAGCGAAAATTTCAATATTTGACACATTCGGAAATGGTTTGGCATATGGTAGGACAATTGAAACTGGAGAAACGGGGGTAGCACTAGCACTGATAGTTTCAGAAATACTTTCGGAATTATTATTATTATTTTCCATAGTTTCTTAGATTGTTGGAAAAATATGATAGATAATAGATGGGGAAATATAATATCAAAATAATAATACAAGAATTAGGATAAATATTACTACAATAATATTCCTAAGTACTATATATGTATATATATATATTTATATAATCCTTGAGTCGTGCTAGGCACTGTCTTAAAAAACTATTTCAGTAGTATGAAATATTTCCCCAGAATTAAACAAATCTTCTCTAATTAATTAGAAAACACATAAATCAACAAAATATAAATACTACAAAATAAAGCAGATCAAAAGGAAATATTTGAAATTGACTAAGTCTTACTCTTCACTTGGTTGTCTCTCTATAAGACTATGCCAACCAATATATATATATATAGGGGCCCTATATATAGAGAGGAACAAGGCGGTGGACAGCAGCTACTTGGAGGCTAAGGAAAATATTAACTTGGGAAAAAGGGAATAACAACTTGGTGGCAAAATTGATTACGTAAGTGCAGATGCACTTAGTAAGTATTTTGAGACGGATGGAGTATCATATATATTTCATCTATAAATTAAATTCACCAGCCAAACTTAGTATACTTATCTCAGAAATTAGGAAGTGGATCCAAAATCAAAAATGAATTCGATACTAATTTGCTTGTTTGTTCTCTCAAACATCCTTGTGTGCATCAAACCTGAAGAGATCACTTACATGGCAAGCTATTGTCCAAATACAACTAGTGATTATGCAGAGGGAAGCAAATTTCAGTTCAATCTTAACCGATTGTTGTACAGATTATTGTACAATAATGCTAGCAATTCCATCTATGCAAAACCCAGTGTAGGTGAAATCGACGAGGATAAAGTTCATGGATTGCATCTCTGTAGAGGAGATGTTGCACCTAAAGACTGTCAAAACTGCATAGATGTGGCAAGTGAGCGGATCCAGCGTGAATGTCCGCTTAAGAAACAAGCAACTATATTGTATGATCAGTGTTTGATACGCTATTCTAGTATACCTAATTTTGCGTCCACGTTTAATGTCTCGTCTTATTATGGGATCGTGTATAAATCAGATCAAAGCTTTTCATCGATGAAACAAGTTAAAGGGATTTCAGATGCAATGTTTGATAATCTCACCCCTAAAGCTACAAATTATCTGAAATATGCTGAAAGTTTTGATGAAATTACACTGTCGTTATCTCAGAAGTTGTATGGCATGGTGCAGTGTATACCAGATTTGTCACCTGAAGATTGTCATGCTTGCCTGGAGGGTGCGCGCTCTGTAATCCCTAAATCTGTACCACGTGAATGTAGAGTTGTACATGAAAGCTGTCTTTTAAGCTATCAATTCAAAAATCCTGAGGAAGGGCGAACGGGAGCACCACCACCGCCATCACCCACACCGGGGGACAAAAACCAAGGTAATTATTCAAGATATATGTAAGATCTTCTCATTTACTATTTCTGTTTCAATTTATTTGTCTTGATTACTTTTTTTTAGGGCGAAATGACATGAGAGACGCTTGTATTTGGCTCCGTTTGTCAGTTGAACCCTCATACTTATGACTTTACCAACTAGACCCTTAAACCCAGCAAAACACAACATTTTAAGCTCTTTTCTCCTCCGATCAGTGTGCGTGTAAAGGACGCGATTACACATGAAATTCCACATCATTTTTTAGTGTCACGTACGCAATTAAGTGCTAAAAAAAATAATCAAATAGATCAATTTTAAATTTCTTAAACTTTTCAAGTAGTAGTCTTCTTCATATTTGGTCACAAATTGAGCAATAAATCCATACCCATTAGATCAAATTCTTCTCGATTTAACTTATAAATTCAACTACAAGTTCACCAACACAAACTCAATGAACCCCAATCAAAAATTTTATTAATTTTACAAATTCACAAGACCCATTTATTATTTTTTAAGCTTTTTGAAGCTTATCAATGGAGTTTTAAAATTTTCAATAGTCACAATCATCCTAACATCATCCACATCTCCTCGTTGAAACCATCTAATAAAATAATGATACTAGTAATATTTTTCAAACCTAAAAAACGAAAATTTTAGAAGAAGTTGAGGCTACCGATTTGTATAAAAAAAAAAAAGAGGCCGAAAAGAGTAGTGAATGTGGGGCTGGAGAAAGAAGAATAGGCTGGAGAAAGAAAAAAGTTTAGGGCTGTGGTGAGGGGTAGAGGAGAGAGGGTTGGTGGAGAAGAAGAAAGTTGTGGGTGGGTCGGTGGGTGAAGGAGGGTTGAAGAAGATGGATCTTATTTTTTATTTAAATTGATTTTTTTTTTAAAGTAAAATATTGTTTTAACTCGCTTTCAAGCACATGTAATCACACTTATTTCTAACTCACCAACATTAATGTCACATAAGTTCGGTCAATAGTCAAAGGGGTTTAAAATATTGTGTTCTGATGAGTTTAAGGGTTTGGTTGGCAAAGTGATGAATAGCAGGATTCAACTGACAAATAGAGCCAAGTGCAGGAGTCTCCCAGGTCATTCCACCTTCTTTTTAGTCTGTTTGAAAAAGTTACAGCATTAGTTCTGTGCTAAGATCAGTATTAGTTAGTTGATTAATTAACTAATTAGAGGTGGTTATTGAGTTAGTTAGAGAGATAATCATCGATCTAGCACTATAATTTTGAAAAGGAAGATATTTTCCCAATTCTCTATCTCTATCTCTACTGTTCCATTGGTGAAGCTTGAGCTTCAAGCCTTCGTGTGGCAAACTTAACATAAATATCATCCTCCTTTTTATTACTCTTTAATTTTAACTTTCTAGGAGATATGTTTAAAACTTTAATGTTTCTAAATCAAAGAGCATTTTAATATATTATACTCCACATAGGGGCGAATTCAGATGCTAAAAATAAGTTATGTGAATCTGTGATCTCAATAAAATTAGGTATTTTATGTATATATTTTTAAAATTTGGTATAAATATTATCTACGGTTCAATTCCCTCTTAATACATTTTTTTATTAGTGCACTCATGTACTAGAAATACTATATTCATCTCTTATTTTACCTATCTTTAATTTAAGATTATAGAATTTTAAAGATTTATTTATTTTCTTGAACTCTGTGTAAAATAAAAAATTGATCACACAAACAAATTGAAACTGAAGAGTACTCGTTAAGTTGCGTGTAGTGATTTTACTTCTAGGAGGCTGTTTATAAAGGCAAATGGAAGAAAAAAAAACAATTTTCCCATAGAATCAATATATGGAGGCCTCATCTATTCCCGCGTCTTTCACATTAAACTAATTACTTCAAAAAGATCAATTTTTTAAGAGATAATTATTGAAAAGTGAAAATATTTATGAACTTCGCGTAAATAAATACACCTTATATATCTCTACTGTCACTTGATGTAACAAGTGGTTTCAAACTCTTGTAAAACATGTGACACCTAATAAAAAGTCAAAAGAAGTGATGAAAACACTCCTGATGAAAATTTAGGGGTGTATTTCATTTATGTTGCAAGATCGATGTATTTAAATTTAGCTAGTCAAGTAAAATGATGTTTTGAAGGCTGTCAATGATTTGAGAATGAAATTAATAATTCACGCTAAATTTAGAAGCTATGTTTTGAGCACTTCCCTTCATTTTTAGAAAGAAAAAAACTTTAAAAATATTAATCTTTAACAGGGTATTTTGTGTTTTCAGGGGAAATTACTAGGAAGATCAAGGTTATTTGTACCGTCACAGGTGTTATAGCACTGCTGGCCGTTGTATTGACAGGATCTTGCCTTTACCTTAAGAAAAGAAGTATAAGAAGAACTGAGAGAGGTAACACAAAATTAATATTATTGGTTTAAAAGAAAGCAATACTTCCTCCGTCTCAATTTATGTAACATATTTTAGATTTCGAAATTTAAATAAGTATATTTTTTATTGTTAATTTTCATATATCTTTTAAATATTTTGAATTGTCAATTATTGTGATTTGTATTACTTTTTACGTAGTTTACATATACATAAATTTCATTTCAAAATTTTTGAAGATTCTATGAGCAAATTCTCGGTCAAACTTGACTCTCAAAAAATGAAATGTATCACATAAATTGAGACGAAGAGAGTAATAATTAATGTTTCATCTAACCTATATAAAGTTGAATCTTTGCAGAGAGGAGGGAAAGGAGGCTACTACTTCAATTGCTTGACATGGAAGGAAACTCACTTGGTGAATTTTAAATGTTGGATTTAATTAAGTTGTGTGGTTACAGATGATGTCAGGGTATATTATATACTTGTCCTGACTGGCTATGAAATACAATAAATCTCAATTTTTCCCATGTTAATTTTTTTCGCAGAAAATAACTAGAGATTTTCGTACAGAAATAAAAACATTTAGAATATATTACCTGCGGGAAATATTTTTTTTGATAGAAATATCTGAAGGCAACGAAAGAAAAATATTTTATTAATCCGCAGGAAAATACTAACGTATCCAGATTTATCTAGTGACATTTTTATGAAATTCTACATGGAGTTGCAACAACTCAAACAACTACTGAAGGAGTTTCATTAACAAACATAATTATTTGGTTTTCTGCATAATCTTTTTCTTTTTTGATTCTTCTTGGCAGCTCTAAGATTTAACTCGAACTCACAATCTTAAGGTTGAAAGTGAGTGGTATTTACTATCCCAACAACTTCCTCTCGGTCTTCCGCAAAGTCTCTAATTTTTCAATGACTTAAAAAAAAAAAAAAAAAAATTCTTTATAAAATTCTCACCCTCAAAGCTTTGTCTCAGAGGATTTTTACGTAGGAATTTACATGGGTTTGCCGCGCAACCGCTTGTCATTCCTATACTTATATAAGCTTTAACGTGTCCCAATCTGTTTTGTTCCTTACTTATTCTTCTTCTTTTTCTTTGCGATTTATATCGGTAGACAGAGTATCTAGCATTGTTTTAGCGAGCCACTGCTACGTAAGGAAAACGGCTGACCTAGGGTTTCCTTCCTATTGAGCAGCTGCGCAGCTCTCATGGCTGCTACGGCCACTGGACGGCCTCCTTTCGAGAATGTCCAACCCGCCCCACCACTCCAAACCACCACATACACCACCCTTTTCAATTCCAATACTATAAATCCCAAACAATCTGCTCTAATTAACTCAAAAACAATCGCAAAATCAATCGAAATAATTCATGGAGAACCTACTATCACGTTTTCAATGGAGGAAAGGCAAGACTTTATGATTGAAGAGGGATTGCATCAAGCAGTGGTGTTTAAATTATCCCATGATGCGCCAGATTTGAAGGTATTAAGGTCAATTTTACCGAAACATCTTGGTACCAAGGGCAATTGTTTAATTGGCTTACTTGCTCCAAGACAACTTTTGTTGAGATTTGATCAATATGAACATTATGTACTAGCTTTATCGCGCTCAGTTAATTATCTTCTCTACAATGGAGAGGAACACCAATGTAGGGTTTTTCCATGGTCCATTGGATATAATCCTAAGGAGGAAACGACGTTAGTTGTGGTTTGGATTTCTTTACCGAACTTATCTCTAGATTTGTTTGCAAAGAAGTCTCTGTTGTCTATAGCATCGGCAGTTGGGAAACCAATAGCTATAGATAAAGCTACTCAAATCAAGTCAAGACCTAGCACAGCTAGGGTCAAGGTTATACTTGATCTAATGAAAAAGCTTCCAAATCATATAAGATTGCAGTTTGTAGATGGAAAATCTGGTAAGCTGATTGAGGTTTTTCAGGAGATTGTATATGATAATCTACCTTTGTATTGCAATTATTGTAAGACCTTGATGATGAAGATAGTTGTCGTTTGATCTCGAAAAGAAATCAAAATAACAAACAAATTGATGATACCATTGAAGTTGCTTCAAAAGGTACTATCGATAGTGAAAAGTATCAAGGTGATGCGAGAGAAATACTAAATGAAAAAAGAAAGGTTGTAGATGTCGATCAAAGTAAAGCTACTTCTTTAGATCGACAATTGGTTGTTGTCACTTCTGAGCAAAATCGTGCACACTCAATGGATGTTGTTACAAGTAATATTGGTGTCCAAACAACTAGCGAAAACAAAGGGGAAACACCAAGAGTTGGGGTTGATGTGCCGCAAGTTGGTTCAAGCCAAAAAATAATGGATTCAGGACATGAACTAATGGATACATCTAATGTTGAAGATGCTGAAAATTTTGGGCAACATGTTTTGAAATTTGAAACCAAGAATGCAACTAAAAATTGGACACTGGTTGCACACAAAAATTCAACTAGTAATCGGAGCCTTTCTCCGACTAGTCAAAATAATTCTCCATGTAGTGAAAATGGTGCGACTGAAAACTTTCATGACAGTGAGAAGAGGCAAGATATTAGTAATGCCTCAAGAGACCTATTATGTTCGAATAACTTTGATGCTTTATCAAAGACTACTGGAAAGCAAGTAAAGTTAACAGAAAATGACAACGATTTGATCCAAGAAAAGCAGGTCTCACCACCTACTATGAATAGCAAATTAAGTCCAGAAGCTCCCGTATTTGTGCCTAAATGTGTGATTGCAAAGAAGAATGAGTCAAGGGCCTTAGTGTCAAATACAATTGATTTGGGCGAGGATTCTCTTGGTGTAGATAAGGAAGACAATATGCTTGATTTGGGCGAGAATTCTCTTGATGAAGATGAGGAAGATATGCTGGACATATGCTTTGATAGAGTGGCTAGGAAAGGAGATATATCACTTGGGCAACAAAGAAGTGGAAGCAACAAAAGCAAAAAGAAGACACATGGAAGGCAACATAGTTGGGACGATAAAATGACTGAGGAGTTTATTCCAAGGCACCTACCGATGCGACAGATAAAACAGAACCATTTGACAGTATCAATAGGTTCAACAAGATCCAATAAATCCATAAAGAAAATATGAATTATCAAGTGTTGTTGGATAGGTTTGAAGAAGAAGACAAGAGAAAAATACTTCAAGTTACTTTTGATGGGCAATCAATTATCTTTTTTAATTCATGCGTTTGTAATAGAAAGTTTGAGGCTGATAACTCAACTTTCTTCTTGATTGACATATTTTTACATTATTTAAGCATCCTCATTTGTAATATCATCATGGAGTGTATTACAAACTCTGTGGTGATCAGAAAATACTTAGTTCTCTCTAGCTCTTATTTTCTTCATGCTTGTTAGGTAGTAGACGTTAGGTACTTTCATTAGGATTAGTAAGGTACGGCCTATCCCCCCTTGCTTGCACTTATCCTTATTGATATTTTTTTATGTTTAATAAAAGGCCACTAGACACTGTCTAGTGGTAAATTTGCGGGGAGGGGGGACGTTGTTTTACTAAAAATATATATATAAAATCTTACGAATAATCAATTACAAGCAAGGTGGGCTAGGACTTACGTTACCAAATACTAATGAAGAATTGAACCTCTACTAATTAACAAACGTGAAGAAAACAAGAACTAGAGAAAACTAGGTATTTTATGATCACCATAAAATTTAATACATTTGATGATAATACTGCAAATGAAAATGCAAAATTATAAAATCCAAGAAGAAAGTTGAGTAGCTCCAGTAGTAGCTAAGTTGGATTTCTCACTTGTAACACCACTATTTTGAGATAATTGTTGCCCCAATTCGACAATTGACTCATCGATCAAATTAGTAGAATTAATATGAACTTCAACGGCAGTATTTTCCATAATCTTGCCAATATTCAAATTAGTTGAACCCAATTCTTTTGTAGAAAATAACTTAGTCATTTGGTTTCCATCCTTCTTTGCATTCAAAAATCCTCTTGCATCCTATTTCAGATGCTCAACACTGTTCACCACAAGAGAAGGTTGTACAAGACCTTTCTGAACTATCGGATTTATATTTATGACGACTAAGAGCCAAAAGAGTAAAAAAAAATTGGCAAAAATTTCAAAAGGACAACAAAATTGATTATAGAACCAAAAGGACAATTTTTAACAGTGAATTTGACATCGTGTAAATTAGGGCAGCCACCGCAAGACACGGAATTTCATGCGCCTTGTAAGGCTCAGCTGCCATGCGCCTTGCAAGGCGCAGGAAAATCAGCGTCTTGCGGCGGAATTAAAAAATAAAATAAAAATATATATAAAAAACTCAAACAAATAATATTTGAACAAAAAAGGAAAAAAAATTAATCGGAATGAAATAAAATTCTTTTTTTTTTAATTCAGCCGCAAGGTGAATGGCGGCTGAGCCAAGGCTCATGGTTGCTGAGCCAAGGCTCATGACGGATGCGCCTTAACGCGTCTTGCGGCGGCTACCCTAATTCACACGAAGTCAAATTCACCATTAGAAAGTTATCCTTTTGATTCTATATATAATCAATTTTGTTGTCCTTTCAAAAAAAATTGGCAATTATTTTTACTCTTTAAACTTCGAATTCCCTCATGCTCTTGATATTTGCAATCCATAAGGGGGAAGAACATACACGACTTCTTAATATTGTTCTAATACTTTCCAAGTTTTCTTTCAAGTTTGTGTATCTGACTAATTGAGATAATATCTCTCAACTAGAGATTATTTGCTCAGAAAGTCACTCAATTTTGATTTTTAATTTAAAAGTTACTCAACTATGATATTTTTCTTCAAAAAATCACTCAACTGTGAATTATTTTCTTAAAAATTAATAAACTTTAATTTTTAGCAAGTCACTTAACAATGATTGTTTTACTTACAAAGTCATTCAACCATGAGTGTTTTATTTACAAAGTCAATCAACCTATTTAATTGATTTTCTAGTAAAATTTACTAACATAAATTTTTTACTTTTAACCAAAATTCTAAGAAATAAAAAGACATTTTACTAGCAAACATTTCGCTACTGCCAAACTATTCACCCCTCAAATTGGAAACAATTTTTAGTTATTTGGATTAATATGATTTCAAAAGCATATTAGCTTAAAGATCAGAACAGAGTCCATCATTTCCCTATCTTGCTTCTTGGTTTCTTAATTTTTTTCAAAAAAATAATAATTAGATACTAATCGAGTAGTTATTTTATATCATCACTTAGTAAATTATTTAAATGAATATCTATTTATTTCTTAAAATTTTGGTTAAAAATAAATTTTATGTTAGTAAATATTAATGAAAAAATAAATTAAATAGATTGAATGACTTTGTAAGTAAACATTCTTAGTTGATTGACTTTATAAGTAAAACACTTCTAGTTAAGTGATTTTTGAGTTAATAATCAAAGTTTTGTGATTTTCTATATATATAAAAAAAAAAGAACACGTACTTGAGTGATTTTTTGAGAAAAAACTTAGAGTAGATTGAGTTTTGAGTTAAAAATCAAAATTTAGTAACTTTTTGAAAAAAAATTCATAATTGAATAACGATTTAAGATATTATCTCCGACTAATTTTACCATTCAATAAAATCATCGGTTGGTTGTGAATTTAATGTTTCATTTAAATCTTTATATGAAATCGGGAATCCCCCACGACCCCACCAACCTCTTAGTTAGGCAAACGCGACTGTTTGTTTAAAGACATATGGGTGATATAATAAAAAATTTAAAAAATATAATTTTTATAAATAGAGATTGATATAAGGTCAGTGGGATAATATTTTAGGAGAGAGAAAAATAATTAATTTTTTAGGAGAAAATAGTGTTAAATTTTATCAAGTTCTTTTTTAAAAGTTAAAAATAAGACAATAATGGGAAATTTTGTTAGCCTGTAGGGTTCAAAGTTAAATTTAACATTTTTTTTTTATTAATTTATTAATTTAAAGATAAAAGACAGAAATGAACACTTTTTGTTAAATATTAAGAATCATTTCAATTAAATAAATATATGACATATCAAAATAAATACATTTGTTATACATTAAAACCATTTTAGGAGAGTTCAAGGTATATATGATCCTTTTAGGAGAGTTCAAAGTATATTTTAATCTTTTTTATATATAAGTTATTTTTTGATTTCTTTGATTTTCATTATTTGAGTTTTTTTTTCATTCTTTAGTATAAAGAAAATAATGTAAAACTAATTTTGTGTGGCTATATTATAATTTAAAACTATTTTCTCGTGACTGTATTGTAATTTAGTTTTTGTATTTGTAAAAAAAAAATTGGGGCATCTTTAATAAATTTTACAAGAAAATTAGTGAAAAATAAATAAATTTGATCATCAAAATAATAAATTTAAATTAGTCGTTGAAACAAAAAAATCAAAAAATAAGACGTGTGAAGATGATCAAATATACCCCATACAAATTATATATTTTTTTAAAAAACTAAATTAAAATTATTATTTTTTACTTTCATTAAAAAAAAAAAGATATATGTGAGTCATTAATATAATAGTAAAACGATAAAAATAATAATAATAACAATACAAACACAATTTATACCCCTCAACTCTAAATAATAGGGTATATCAGACTCTTTTCTTATTCATAAAGATAAGAACGTTTTGACTGATTGGTATATTGAGTGGAGAAAGGAATTAGTGGTTTCCTACTGACCAAGTCATATTTATACGGACGACATCTATATTTATTTAAAGATGATGAAGTATCATATTATAGCTATAACAAGAGGAGTTAGGAAGAGGATCAAAAATCAAGAATGATATCGATTTTGGTTCTGTCAAACCTAAACCTCCAGAGATGACTTACATGACAAGCTATTGCCCAAATACCACTAGTAATTATACAGAAGGAAGCAAATTACCCATTGCTGTACGAAATTTTTTACTATGGATGAAGTATACCAACTCATACTTGTATGAGGGTATTTTTATATTAATTTTAATGTGATATATGGGACCTACAATGTCAATTCAACTTTTCTCAACCATTTTTTTTTCTCTTTCCTCACTTTTCTCTTTCATGTTTTGTTTCATTTTCTATCTTTTTGGCGGTATCTATTTTGAAACCAATTTTATGTAAAAAGGGAAAAACACTATCAATTTTTTTTAAAGAAAATTTTATCTTGCTAATTGCTTAGTTACTTTTAATTTTTCTGCTTAATTTTTTTGCTAAATATTTTCTTTGACGGCAAGACAATGGCTGTTGATTAATTTCTTTGCTTAGTTTATCTGCAATGCACTGCAGTACATGTATATTTTTATTTATTTGGTATCTACTTTAATTTAAATTACTTAATTCCTTAATCCTATTCAATACAAATTACTTTTAATTGTTCGTTATTTGTTATTTACTTTATTGTTCTAAGTTATTAGTATTTATATTTAATTTAATGTGTTGTTCAGATAATTATTTATTTTAATGGGTATAATAAATATTAGCTCACCAAATATTTTTAGAATTAAGAAATACTCCCTCCGTCCATCTTACTTGTTCACTATATTATTTTGAGATGTCCAACCACTTGTCTTGTTTATAAAACTAATGAGTAATTTACCATGTTGTGTTTATTTTACTCTTACTATTAAATACTCCCTCCGTTCACTTTTACTTGTCACTTATTTCTAAAACAGATTTTTATTTTTATTGGTCACTTTTGACATATCAAGAAAATTTTATTTTATTTTTACATGTTTTACCCTTAGCATTAAATACTTACTCCCTCCGTCTAATAATAGTTGACCCCTATACTATTTTAGGATGTCCAACAATCCCTGTGTTGACCGATTCAAGTCCCAAACCCTAGTACCATAACGCGTGACTGAATGGAGAAAACAATGAGTGGTTTCCTATTCGCCAAGTCGTTTTAAATGGACTACAAGTATTTAGAGACGGATCATAATATCACAGAAGTTAGGAAGATCGAGGATCGAAAATCAAAAATGAATTTGATACTAATTTGCTTGTTAGTTCTCTCAAACATTCCTTGGGTGCATCAAACCTAAAGAGATCACTTACATTGCAAGCTATTGTCCAAATACAACTAGTGATTATGCACAAGGAAGCAAATTTCAGTTCAATCTTAACCGATTGTTGTACAGATTATTGTACAATAATGCTAGCAATTCCATCTATGCAAATCATGTTATCTCCTGTATTCAGGTTAGCAAATCAGAAATAATAAAGGATGAAAAATGAGAGAAAATCTCTCTATTTATAGCCAACAAAGGGTAAAGGTCACAACCCTTTTGGAAAGAAGACAACCTTTTAGAAAGGTCACAACACTTTGGAAAAGACATAACCCTTTAGAAAGGACACAACCTTTGGCATAGTCACAACTCTTCAGGAGAGTCACAACCCTTCATTTCCCCCAACAAATCCCATTGTAGGTGATAAAGTTCATGGATTGTATCTCTGTAGAGGAGATGTTGCGCCTAAAGACTGCCAAAACTGTATAGACGTGGCAAGTGAGCGGATCCAGCGTGAATGTCCGCACAAAAAACAGGCAATTATATGGTATGATCAGTGTTTGGTCCGCTATTCTGATATACCTAATTTCGCCTCCACGTTTAATGTCTCGTCTTATTATTGGATCGTTTACAACTCAGAAAGCTTTTCATGGACGACACAAGTTAAAGGGAATGTTTGATAATCTTACCCCTAAAGTTACAAATAATCTGAAATATGCTGAAAGTTTTGATGAAATTACACCATTGTCGTTCTCTCAAAAGTTGTATGGCATGGTGCAGTGTATACCAGATTTGTCAGCTGAAGATTGTCTTGCCTGAAGGGTGCGCGGTCTGTAATACCTAAATCTGTACCTCGTGAATGTAGAGTTGTACATGAGAGCTGCCATTTAAGCTATCAATTCAAAAATCCTGACGAAGGGAGAACGGGAGCACCACCACCGCCATCACCCACACCGGGGGACAAAGACCAAGATAATTATTCAAAATATAAATAAGATCTTCTCGTTTACTACTTCTATTTCAATTTATTTGTCTTGATTACTTTTCTTTTTTGTCTGTTTGAAAAAAGGTACAACGTTAGTTCTGTGCTAAGATCAGTATTAGTTAGTTGCTTAATTAACTGATTAGAGGTGGTTATTGAGTTAGTTAGAGAGAGAATCATCGATCTAGCACTATATAATTGAAAAAGAAGATATTTTCCCAATTCTCTATCTCTATCTCTACTGTTCCATTGATGAAGCTTGTGCTTCAAGCCTTCGTGTGGCAAACTTAACATAAGTATCATCCTCCTTTTTAGGGAAAAGAGTCTCAAATATATCCGAACTTTGACCGAAATTGTTGTAACAATACCGAACTTTGAAAATGACCTTTTACCCCTGCACTATTTAATAGTGTATTTTAAAGGTATATATATGCCCACGTGGACATCATAAATTTTGCATCATTTTAAATCGTAATGTGTCCACGTGGTATATACCTTTAAAACACATTATTAAATAGTGCAAAGCGTAAAAGGTCATCCCTAAAGTTTGGTATCGTAATAGCAATTTCGACCAAAGTTGGAGTATTTTTCAAATCTTTTTCCCAATATACGACTCTTTAATTCCAACTTTCTAGGTGATATGTTTAAAACTTTATGTTTCAAAATAAAAGGGCATTTTAATATATTATACTCCACATAGGGGCGAATTCATGTAGTAAAAATGAGCTATGCGAATTTGTGGTTTCTGCAAAATTAGGTATTTTATGTATATATTTTTTAAAATTTGGTATAAATATTATTACACATATGTTCTAGGAATTAATTCCCAATGTATTTTTATTTATTCTACTGTGCACTTATGTACTAGAAATTTTAGATTCGTCTCTTATTCTAAATATTTTTAATTTAAAATTATAAGATTTAAAAGTCTTTTGTTTTCTTAAATTTTGTGTCATAATAAAAATTAACTACACAAACAAATTGAAATGGAAGGATAACTTGTTAAGTTGCAGGCAGTGATTTTACATCTAGGAGGTTGTTTATGATGACAAATTTCCTATTGAAGAAGGGAAAACAGTTTCCCCATAGAATCAATATATGGAGGCCTTCTATGTTCCCGCGTCTTTCAAGTTAAATTAATTTTAATTCAAAAAGATCATTTTTAATAAAAAAATTAACTTAGTTAATATCACATACAGTTATTCAATTAATATATATTTTTTATATATAGAAAGCCAGTCAACTATCTTTTATAATCTCAAAACACTCGACTATGCATTCTTCTCACAAAAAATCACTCAACTAGTATTTTTTTCAACAAAAATTAAAGTCAATCAACTTTATTTTATAACCTCAAAGATTAAAATCACTCAACTATAAATATTTTATCTACAAAGTCAATCAACTATTGATATTTCATTTAGAAAGTCACTCAATCAATTTAAATATTTTTTAATTAAATTTTGTTGAAATACAATTTTGTTTTAAACTATTTTTTAAGAAAAAAAAAATAAGATGCTCATTTAATTATTTTATTAAATTTTGTTGAAACACAATTTTTGTTTTAAACTTTTAAAAAAAATAAAAAATAATAAGATGCACATTTCAATCATTTTATTAAATTTTGCTGAAATACTGTTTTGTTTTAAATTATTATTTTTTTAAATAAGAAAAAATTTATTTTAATTATTTTATTAAATTTTACCTGAAATACAATTTTATTTTAAACTAATTTTTTAAAGAAATCATCACTATTGTGTATCCAATAAAAAATGATAAAATAATTAAAATTAGTATCTTATTATTTATTAAGAAATTAGTTTAAAACAAAAATTAAGTTTCAATAAAATTTAATAGAATAATTAAAATGAGCGTATCATCATTTTTTAAGAAATTAGTTTAAAACAAAAATTATGTTTCCAAAACAATTATTAAATAATTAAAATGAGCATCTTATTATCTTTAAATAATAATTTAAAACTAAAAAATTGTAATTCATTAAAATTTAATCAAAAACGCATTTAAATTGGTTGAGTGATTTCTAAATGAAATATCAATTGTTGAGTGACTTTGTAGGTAAAATAGTTATTCAAATTGTTGAGTGCCTTTGTAGATAAACCTTAACGAGGAAATAGATGAGAAAGGGATTTTTTGGATTGGATTGGAATTATTGATGTATCTGACACATTATTGAGTTAATATTATAAATATTCTTTATCGGTGTATCTAATTAAGTGCAAATGTATCTGAATAAATATATGCACGTATTGAAAATTTACGCATTATTGGATAATTATCCATGTATCTAGCTAGCACATAATTGATGTATCTGACACATTATTGAGTTAGTATTATATGTATCTAGTTTTTTATCAGTGTATTTGATTAAGTGGATATGTATCTGACAAATTAATATACGCATGTATGTAAATAATAGTTCGTGAATTTGAGTTAAGAAGTCTAAACTTTTCTAAATCGCCCAAAAAGAGAGATTTTGATTGTTTTTTTTAGAAGTTGTAATATATGCCATATCTTTTAAAGTTGTTGCAACATGATTTTCTCCGTAATTAATGGTTTTCAGCCATATCTCTTAATTAGACACACTCCTTAATTAATGACTTATAATTATATTCCTTAGTTAGACACACTAATTGATACGAGATACATGTATATGAAAGAGACATATACATGTATCCAAGACCCAAAATATGGTAAGGAGTGTAATATTGCAAACTAGTGTGAATCTAAGTAATTAGATCCTAAAGTAGTGAAATTTGTGTAAGTTGTTCTAAGAAGAATCCTTAGTTGAGTGACTTTGTGGCTATAAAAAAAAGTTGAGTGTCATTCTCTAAAAAGAAATATTAGTTGAGTGACATTCCGTGAAAAGAAATATTAGTAGAATGACTATCTGAGATATTTACTAGAAAAAAACTTGAAAAATATTAATCTTATAATATTAATCTTAAAGCACTGTTATTTGAGTTTTGACTAAACTATTTTGTGTTTTCAGGGGAAATTACTTGGAAGACCAAGCTTATTTGTATGGTCACAGGTGTTATAGCACTACTGGCTGTTGTTTTGGCAGGAT
>JAJONZ010032974.1:0-18797 GCA_029582445.1 Solanum paucissectum
CAGCTTCTTGGGTCTTTTGCCTTTTCGATATGACTAAATATGGCATCCATACATGTAGATTGTAATAATAACTAAATTAAATGATTAAATTTAAGGGCAGAATTAAATATTTGCAAACATAAAATGAGCTTCACGCATTGTTGCCTCTTCAGTTGCGATATATTGTAACGTACATATACTAAAGTAATAAAGGAATTAATGGAAGAATTTAAAGGAAAATGATTAATAGAGGGTATTTATTTAATTTAATCAATATATTAAGATGAAAATAAGAGTAAAAGGTAAAAAAAAATGACAAAATTGATAAATACTAATGCTGGCCTAAGAGGGATGCCACATCAGCGCTTTCTTATCCAGCTTTATATATATATATATAGATTAGATCCATCTTACATTGATGATAATTAATAGACTCTACATAGTTCAATCTATAACAACGCAAGAGTGAAAAGGATTCATAAAGGTTTACTAGAAACTCATGAGTAGTCTTGTCGTTGAAAATTTGGTTTAGACAAGGACCTATATTTGCATGGAGATGAAAATTTTAAAGCCTAAATCGTGGCGCTCATCAATTTAGAGCAATTAGATAATACCTTTTTTGTGATATTTTTCGTCAAATTCAATTGCCCAATTAAAAAAAAATGAGAAAATTTAATTTCGTCAGATTTATGTGCTCAATTAAAACAATCTAAAAGTAATAGGTACGTTGTAGTATTTGAACATTGACCGTTGAATAATTGAAGAAAATAATTACGTATGTAGGCACGTTCATATAGCTAACATTTTTGGAAATAGCTTTATTTTATTTTAATATATTTTTGGGAAAATGTGTTTATACTAATTGGGTAATGATCTTTTTATCTCTTTAACGTAATTTAACTTATTATAATGAAATACATTTATTATTAGTTGCCAATTAATATTCAAAATTCGTGTCCAAATTATTTATTTCTCTAAACTTTAATACAAAAAACGTCTCCCATTCTTAAGCTAAAATAATATGGTCTCTTCAATAATAGCGTATATTAATTTCGAGACGATTTTGATCGGTTCTACTTTTTTACATGACAATATAAATTGACATGGAAGGACAATGTATTGAAAAAATATCGTAGACAATACTATATAATATAATATATACCAATCATTCTAATTGTAACTTGAAAAAACAATATGTCAAAAAATAATCTTTCAAATTAAATATAAGTATCTAATCCGTGTAATTATTTGTTAAATATACAGTACCAAGACTGAGTCATTAATTAATATTCATTATTATATTGTTACCATTATTTGAAAAGGACTCATTAACGTTACGATTGCACCTAAATCATCGTTTGTTCTTTTTTTATTCTTTTGAAATTTTTAGACCTTGTTAGGACTTTAAGAGTAGGCAAAAGGCAAATTACAATTTTAAAAAGTATGCATATTTAATTATTTTAGACTTTTTAGCATACAATTTTTAAAATTTTAAATATTTCTCAGTTCACATTACGATCTACCTAATCAAAATACTCACCCATTAATAGTGAAACAATATCAAAGATAATAGTAGTAAAGTTATATGATCAGACAAGTATGATAAAATTGAAAAATATTTTTTATATATCACTCACACCCTTAGTCACCCTCTACTCTTTATTTCTTAAATAAGTTTGAATTATGAAAAAAATAGGTAAAAGTAAAATATTAGGAGTGGTTTGTCCATGAAAGTTATTTACTCTTTTTTTTGTTGAAAATTTCAATCAAATATAAGGAGTCATTTGGCAATGAAAAAGCAAATATAAAGATCAATGATCACAAATTTCAATCAAATATATTTCTATGTGGTTAACCGTTTTTTTCTATATCTATACACATTAAGTTCCTACGTATACAAAAATTGTGTTTCTATTCATGCTGCTCAGATTCTCCAAAACTATCACTAATATTACTGAGAGTATATCAAATCTTTTAAAAGTAAAACAACATCTGTCACGATACGAACAACCTAAATTTCATTTCAATATGACTTCTTGAGATACTTGAAAGTTGATCCATCAAAGCAATCCACTCTATCTTTGTAAAGATTCATCAATTTCAACAATTCAGTAGCTTTTTCCTTAGTTTTTTCACCACATCCCACTTGTAAAACCACCAATAGTTTTTGAAATACACCTAATTCCAATGCCTCAATTACTGAATTATTCTCATTATTTCCACTTTTGCAAAGTTTCCATAAAATTGAAATTGAACATTCTGTGGCCATTTCTGTAACTCTCATTATTTTTTTGGCTATTATTGCCATAGTCAATCCATGTTCATAAGCCTTTTGTTTCCCTTCTTCAAAATTGCAAAATATGTCCAAAATAGCCAATCCCTTCTCTATTATACTCTTTTCACAATCCACAAGCATTTCAAGAACCAAACAAACTAACCCCATTTTTACAAATTTGGACACAATTTTCTTGTTATTTTCACTTGATGTATATGAGATAATTGAGTAAATTACCGTTAACGACGCTTTCGTCGTGGAGGGGCAAATCGGTACTTTCACCATTTGGTACAAAGATTCAACCAAATCTTCGATATCTATTAAGACATTTGTGCAACTTTGGTCATAATAGAGCAATTCTTTCATCACTATAACTGCATTTTGTCTTGCTGATAAATCTTCACCTTTCATGAACCATGCCATGCAACGTAAAGACGTCGATGACACGAGTTTCGATATCCCCTCTTGTCCAATAGGAAACATCCACGTCATCCCAGATAGCAAGTCCTTCAAGAGTTCCTCCTGAATTCCCATAGAGAAAATCTCGAAACATGTTGCAAAAACATAACCTACCCCACATTCCACTATGCATTTCTTGTTTCTCTCGCTCTCCTTAGCTAAAATCCTGACTCGTCCCACTAACTCCCTACATTTCTTCTCGTTTCCTCGTTGAGCTTCAATCATTAGCCTCGAGCAAATCTCCGTTACTTGAGACGAATCGATTGGAATTCTAGGAGTTGGAACTCTTTCAATGCCATAATTTTTATTCTCCACACACCAATCTTGAATCATTTTTCTTATGGTATGGTTTGGTATGATATCGAAATTTCTCAAGGGTTGATTTGTCACGGGGCACGTTGAATTCCATGCCTCGATCCATTTTTCGATGTTTTCACGATCATATGAAATTCCAGTACATAATGTGACTGGATCTTTCATTAAATCAAGAGAAATCGGACAAAGAAAATGAGATGGAATTGTAAGTTCTTTACAAGAGTTCAATTTCGTAACCTTCTTTTTAGGTCTCCACGAAAAAATCATCGTGACTATAAACTTGTAACGAAAAATATGAACAAAAAAAGTTATTTGAGAGAATTATAAGTTTTCTTTTTTTTCTTTGGTACAAAATTTTGATGTGTTTTTTTTTTACTACTCTTGTTATGAAGGGCTATACATATATATGGGAAAAAGGAATTTGTTTATTTTTTGGTAAAAGAAACAGTCAAAATTGATTAGAAGAAGGTTTTGTTTTGAACGTTGAACGTTGAATATTTGAAGAAGAAAATTAAATGTGTATTTATGTTCACAGCTAACATTTTTAGAATTTTTTATTTTTTTTGAATATTTATTTTTAATAAAATAGGAAAAATTGTATAAAGACGGCAAAATGGGTTGACCCGATGTCCAAGTCGTTAGTCAATACAAGTCGGTGGGTCGTGTCTGACCTGCCAAATGCTGGATTTTTTTTGATTTTTTTGTATTTCAAATAAGGACATGATATTAATTAATTATTATTTTTTTCTATTAGTGACTTTTTATTTGGCATAATATATAAATATGTTATTTTAGTCGGTTTAAAAAAGAATGACATATTTATATATTTAGTAACAATTTAACTTTAAAATGTTCATTTCACTCTTAATTAAAATGATGTATAGTCACACAAACATTTACTAATTAAAAAGTCTTTCTTTCTTAAACTTTGTGTTAAATCAAACTAACACATATAAATTGGGATAGGGGAGTATTTAATTTGCTCTAACTGGCTTCAATTTTGAATGTGTACAAATAAACATTTAAACTTTACGGACTCCGTGTTGTGTAGGATGTCGCGTCGGATGTAAATTACCACGTAAGACGTCAAGTAGGATGTGTGTGTATGTCTACTTGTTTAACTTTATACAAGTTTAAATGTCTATTTGTGCATATTCAAACTTAGAGAACATAGATATAATTAAGATCGAGTTAAAAAAAATACATTCATATATTATTATTTAATCTCTTTTAATTTTTGTGTTGAATGAAATTGAGATTGGTCTCTCGTTAGATCACAATTGGAGAAATTCAAGTCTTGCTTGGAGTTGAAAGTGTCCTTTTTAAAATAGAAAAAATAAAATAGGATCTTATTTTTAAAAGAATTGACGTATTTAATCAAGTTTTTAGGAGGGAAAATTGTTTTTGAACCGTGATGGACGTTGTTATTTAATTGAAAAAGTAAACAACCTTTTTAGAACTTTTGAAATATTGTTTAGTACAAATTATTCTTCTAAAATGAATGAAATTATTTTTCAGATTAATTAGCTAAATAAGAATTGCTATTTTCAAAAGAAGATTTTTAGATTTTGATAGCTTGGTCAAACGGGTCATTAGTTCAACTTGTTTGACACGATTATTGTTGAAGCCACAAATAAATTATACTTATGGTACTCTTGATGTAATATTTTAATGTATAGAGGTTATTTTATGAAATCAATCTAACGACATATGAAAACCGATATTAGCATATTACATCATCTAATTATTATTTTTATTTTGATTTTTGTGATAAAGTAGTGTATAACCAAACACACGTCTTCAATAAAATAAAATGTTCTTTGTCCATTTTTTCATTTTTATAGGGAAAAAATTGTATTTAAATTATTTGGAGGATAATATTACCTCAAATATAAGGTAGTAGTGCAAACTTGTAACATACTACCTAGCTAATTAAATGAATTAATAATTAACAATTCATTAAATTCCAAAACTCACAAATAAAGGAGTAGAAAATGTATTTTTCAATTAATTGAAGATTAGATATTCTTAGAGAAATTAGGGGTGTCCATAGTTCGATTTAGATCAATTTTTCTTATAACCAAAATCAAATCAATTTGGTCGTTTTAAATTTCTAAAAGCAAACCAAATTAATTAAAACAAAAATCACCAATTTGATTCGATTTTTCAATTGATAAATAGCTAATGATAATTTGATAATAGCAAACTAACGGATACATGCACGAGACAAGTATTTCATATGAACATTATGAATCAACAAGTTTTCATCTACTATCACAAAATGAATGTATCTGAATTTTCAATTATTTTAAAACTTTAGCATGTTTAAGTTGCATAAGGATAGAGATAATATATAGAAATAATATCCAACTTTAAATAGAATGATCAATCCTTCAAAAATCAAAGGGGGCAAACCATTGAAGATTAGATGGATATGTTACCAAAATAAATAACTTCATCGGAATGAGCGAAAAAAAGAAAGTCGAACTTTTTTAATTTTGAGATCAGAAAAAAATTGATCGATCAAAATCAAAGATGATTGTCTAGTGGCGATGATCCATCAGACCCAATTGAGGGTTAATTTTGATGTTTGGAAACTTCCATAACAATCAACTGAAATTTATGTGGCGCTCAAAAGGGAAGATGTATTAACCATTATATTTTGATTGATCTATTTTTTTCCTATATTTATCGCAAACTCGGTAAATTCATTAGCAATGGATTAATATAACATAATGACAAGAGAGAGTTGCTCAGATGATAAGTATTTTTATTTTTAGTTCTAAAATTGTGAGTTTGAATCATTGAAAAAACGAAAAGGTAAAAGTGAGTCGGATGAATTCATGTATATTGATATTTCAAATTTTTTTTTCTTTTAGGGAGAAGCTAATAAAATCCTACCAGGACAAATGTAAACATCTATTTTTTGGTTTTTTTTTTCTTAAATTATTTTCTGAATTTATAAAGATCTCTTTCTAAAATTATTATTGTTTTGAAAAATTGTATAAAATAGCAAACTATTAATTCAAATTAAATGTTATAACCATAGTTTGATTTAATTGTAATCCGTAGCAAACAGTTGTCATTTGCCTCTCTCCCTAGGTTTCTCGCTCGTCAGTCTCTCCCTCGCCTCTCTCGCTTTTATACAAACACAAATGTATAAAATGCATTTGTGTTTGTATAAACCGAGAGAAAATTGTATATACAAATACATGTATTTTCGTCGTATACACTTATAATTATACAAATACAAATCTTTCCCTGCCCAGTTCTCTTTTGCCTTTCTCTCTTTCTCGCTTTATACAAACACAGATTATACATATTACAATGTATAATTTGTGTTGTATAAAGCGAGAGAGAGAGAGAGAGAGAGAGAGATTTGATATACAAATATT
The DNA here is from genome assembly GCA_029582445.1 of Solanum paucissectum. NCBI lineage: Eukaryota > Viridiplantae > Streptophyta > Magnoliopsida > Solanales > Solanaceae > Solanum > Solanum paucissectum. The sequence continues at coordinate 6,424 of JAJONZ010032974.1, forward strand.
TTATTTCGATTCAATTGTATACAAATTCAAATTTTATGCAGATATACAAACACATAAAATTGAATTGAGAGGCTGCCAGCAATTTATACAAACGAGAGGCTGCCAGTGATCTATACAATTGGCCTGCCAGCGAAATTATACAAATCTGAAGCTCCCGCCAGCGAGTTATACAATTTGATGCTCAATAGCAAACATATGTTTGCTATGGAGCGCAATTATACAAACTATAATTATAACATACAAATATGATTTTTATATTTGTTATATGTGAAAGTTGCTCTTTTTCTTTTGGGGGAAGTTTTTATCATGTGTCTAATATTTATATTCCCGCCAAATGTAATACATTAAGGAATAGTGCTCCCTACTAAAAAAAAAAATCCTCCTTTTAAGTTATTTCTTGAATGTAAAAAAATATATACATTAGAATTCCTCAGTATTGATTCGAGTCTACTTTTCTTAATTTAGCATATATTTTGAGTGAATAGTAATAGTGTTTGATCAAGTTATTTATGAATAAACTTCAATTAATATTAAAGAAGTATATAATTTGTGTTTGGTCACTCAATAATCAAATTACATACATGAGATATATATCTTTATATACTTTACAATTAATATCATTTAAATAGATAAACAATTTGATATATTCATATGAGAGATTTAATTAAGTGTTTCAATTTTACGTAAATAAATTGTAAAAATTAAATAAAAGATAAAGAACAAGTTCTTGAGACTATTGGAATTAGTGTGTTGCAGAAAATATATGAAGTAAGTTTTTTGTAAATTTTTTTTGAACAGTCTGGTAAATATAAACTCCTTAGTAAGGTATATTTGACCTTTTTTTTTGTTTAAAGGTAAATTACTTTTTTTTTCACATAATATAAAAGTAATTTTTGCTACAATATTTTTTATATTATTTTTCTCAAAAGAATGGCCAAATACTCCCTCCGTCTCATAATAGTATATAACGTTTTACTTTTTGAGAATCAATTTGATCAATCTTTGAAGTTAAATATTTTTACGAAAAATACTATAAATTGCGATTTGTCTATATTAATATCATCTTGTATCTTTTTTAATTTTGAAACCCAAAATCTTGGCCATTAAGCTATTAGTTTTAGATAATATAATGATTGAGACAGATAAGGATGATATAAACCTCCATGTGAAGTCTCTTAATAGTTGTTGGTCCACAATTTTTAAATCTCCTTTGAACAAACTAAGGTGGAGAATATATACACAAATTTTGTACATGTGACTAGCTATTTTTAACAACTAAAAAATTAAAAAAAATAATCTTACATTATGATTGGATGACAGTAGAACATGCTTTTTGTTTTTATCCTCTCTAAATAGGAGGAAAAAGTTTATAATATTTCCACTCTCCTTTTCTTTTTTTTGCCTTTTTTTTGTTTTGTTTGTATCACTCATTTTGGTGATGAAAATGACTTTCTACTTATCTTATATACCAAAACTAGCTGCTATTTTGTGGTATGTGTTATTTTTGAAATAAATGATCAATTCTAGGTATGAGAAAAGTATGGTCTTGAATGGTTAAGACATTCATTTTCATCAATCCCCTACCACATTCTCTTTGTTAGATAATATCTTGATCAATTTGCACGTATCTCGATTATTTCATTTTGATACTTAATTATTGTACTTGTCATCTGACACAGGATAACTCTGTTTGTTAGCCTTAGCTTGATGAAGAAGAAAAAACTAGTGCTATTTGGTTCTAATGAAATTCAAATGCTAGCCTTACTTGTTTTTCACTCACTTCATTAACCTCTAGACGTACCTCAATATTTCATCCCGATACTTACTATACTTATCATCTGGCACCAAATAACTCTATCTATTAGCCTTAGCTCGATGAAGAAGGAAAAAACCAGTGTTATTTGGCTCTAATGAAATTTAAATGTATGCGTGTGTTTTCACTCACTTCATTAATCTCGATACCGAATCAAGGACCACATTTCATATTTTGTTTTTTCAGAAAGAAAATTGAGACTCGTCTTTCTTACATCATATGATTACAAAGACTAAAGACAACTTCCTTTTGTGGAGCTCAGACAATTGGTTACTTGTGAAAAATTTCTGTTTGACATGATTGATTATTACTTGCACCCTAAAATATCTCAAAAGATTTTGCCATTAGGCTATTTTTTTTTTAATCGAGGGTCTATCGAAAACAGTATGTTGTTGCTGTACTAAATTTTATTGGCTATTTGTAATGATAAAGACTGCCAGCAGTTGATCTGTAATCATAACAAAAAACTTTACATTTTGCTTGAAAAAGTATCATAAGCAAAAAGCTAACTTTATGATTTGCACACTTCAAAGCCACTTTACATTTCAATACAGCTTGTACCTACAAATTTTTCTAACAAAAAAACAATTCAAGAATACAAAAGTACCATGATCTACTGGTAATTGATGGCATCCCTTTCATTTCCAACCAAACCACAATGTATTCACATGGAAAAGAGAGAGATTCATCATACAATAAGAGTCAAAAGACAACAAAAATCTTAAAAAGAATCCCTATTCACCACAGTTCCAAAACTAAGAATGAGTTAAGGTAAAAGCATCAGAGTTAAAAGCAAAAAAGAAGAAGAAAATGATGTGTGACTCGCGATGAGGAAGAAAACGGAGAGAATGAACAACCAAACCTAGATCAAAGAGTGTAAACTTCTCACCTACCATCAGATGATGTAAATGATTCAGCAAATCCGTAGGGGCGAGTAGGTATGCTTGTTTGAGTGTTATCCAAGCTTGGAAGGTAAGAAGAGGAGGATGAATCCATGTGACTTGTACCTTCATAAGCCTGCCACTTTTTAAGCGCTTGGGGCAATGACATATCGAGATCAATGCCGTATATGTCCTCTGAGCACTCGTCGGATGGTTTCCAGAGCTCCACAAGAGATGAAAGAACATTGACAGCATGGCCCATGTCAGGTCTTTGATATGGCTCCCTTGCAGAGCAGTGGCCAGCTAGCTCAGCTACAGTGCTGACGCTGGCGAGTGTTTCCTCACTCAGGTCAATCGCGGGGTCAATTGCCTTTCTGAATGTATCTTTATTCAGATGCATTCTTCGGAACCATGTTACTAGATGCATGCTCTCCTCAGGCTGGCTTTCATCAAGAGCCTTTCTTCCTGTGATGAGCTCCATCAAAATCACACCGAAACTGAACACGTCCACCTTGGTTGTCACTCTCCCAGTTACTGGCAGACGAAACAAGATAAAATACAAGTTTAGATAATGATGTATCTACATTCCAAGAACTCCTATGCACAAATCACAATCAGGAAAGCGAGCAAATAACGAATTTGGCTATCCTTAAATTCCACCAAGGGGAAAAGAAAACAAGAGGATCTTCTGTCATAGGAATAATAACATGTTTAAAGTGTGAGATTAGGTCAAAGTAGAAAATGGTGGCATTAAGCAAAGCATCAGGAAAAAGTGTTACCTTTAGGATGGGTATCCACATCTAGAAACTAAGTATACATAGCATTAGAGGGGATGACAGAATCAAGGATATTAGTATATGACAATGTATGAATGACATGTTCTTAACCATGAGCAGAAGTAGAATTGACTAAGAAAAGAGAGGCAGACATTAATATATACAACAGATATAGACCTATTATATTAACGTAAAACAGGCTAAGTTTCTTGGAGTACTCTAAGTATCATCTGACTCTTATCAGTTAAATGACTGCTAATTCTCCAGAAGCATCCTGAGATCAAACCCTTAAGGTGCACACAATTCATACTTTAGAGGTATTGGACTTAAGACCAAGTTTATCTAGGCACCAATTGCATACAAATACTATATCAGCAATTTAGCATCAGAAGACACATATAAGTAAGCAAAGAGCATACCTGCATATTCCGGTGCCAGATATCCAAATGTCCCAGCAATCCTTGTCTCTATAGAACCTTTCCCTTCTGGAGCAAGTCTGACAAGGCCAAAATCTGCAACTTTAGCCCTCATATCATCTCCTAGAAGAATATTTGAGGGCTTCAGATCCCGGTGAATGAAACTCTGATGGGCTAAACTATGGAGGTACTCTACACCCCTAGCAACATCTAATGCAATGGTCAACCGTTTTGTCCATTCCAGGGGTTTAAGCCCTTCTTCTGCCCAGTTGAAGAGATGACTGCTTAATGTTCCTTGAGGCATGTATTCATAGACTAGAAGTTTCTCATTTCCATCAAGACAGTACCCAAGTAGTCCAACAAGATGCCTATGTCTGACCTTAGTCAAAACAGCAATCTCGGATTTGAATTCAGCTAGTCCCTTCCCAGTGATGATTCCATTTTCCATTCTTTTGACTGCAATCTTAGTCCCATCATGCAATTCACCTTTGTAGACAGTGCCAAAGCCTCCCCGACCTAGTATGTTGTCTTCACTAAAATTGTTGGTCACATTCTTCAGTACTTGAATAGAAATCACCATATTTCCTGCTTCAACCATTTGAACGTCACCGGCTTCACTAGCAGAAACAGTATGAGTTTCACTAACTGCACCAACACTGACACTGGATCCTGCAACTGTGATTTTCACACTATCATTGTCAGAACCAGAATGACGAGGATGCAACACCATGGTATTTGGACTTTGCACTCGGCTAAAACGCTTTTGTTTGCTTTTGTACAGACAGAAAGCTGCCACTCCAATCAAACAAAGCATAAATACACCTCCAATTACAGAAAACACCACAATTCCAACCCGGCGATTGGACTTCTTACGAGCTGCTTGGGCATTTCCGTCATCAGAGCCTGTTGAACCACCTGGAGAACTACCTTGGGAAGGTGCATCACTCTTATCCTTTCCAATATCAGGGTTACCACTAAATTTCAGAATCAAATTTTTCCTAAAAGCTGGTACCTTTCCATGAATTTGATTGTTTGACACATCTAACTCTGTAAGGCCTGTCAATGTGGTTAGCTCTTCTGGAATTGTACCAGTCAGATTATTATCTGCAAGAACTATTTTTTGTAGTGACTTCAGCGAAGCAAATTCAGGAGAAATTGTTCCTGAAAGCCCCATTTTCTGGAAATTTATGACAGTAATGTTACCATTACTGCAAGTAAGACCAAACCAATCAGCACAGGGATCATTTCCCTTCCAGTTCTTCGCAAAATTTGTTGGATAATCCATTGCTTTTGCAATTGAAAGCAATGTATTTACTCTAGGATCACAATCACCTGGTTGTGGCGAGCAAAAGCTATTTGTACCTTTTACCGAATCGACAACAACAGAACCTTTGAACAATGGCATTGGTCCTTGAAAGAAATTATTCGTCAAATTAACAAACTTCAAAAACTCAAGATTCATCAAAGAACTTGGCACAGGACCAGTAAAGGCATTATCTCTAAGACTCAATGTCTCCAAAGCCTTTAATCCTGAAAAATCCGGCAACGGCCCCGAAAAGTTATTGGAATGCAACCAAACCTCCTTCAGGAATGTCATGTTTGTTAGAACATCAACTCCTCCATTAAACTTCTGTCCATTTAGCCATAAAGACTCAAGCAGCAAGCCAGAAAAACTGGAGGGCAATTCACCCTCCAAGTTATTGCCAGCCAAATGTAAATTTACCAATCCCGGAAACTCATCAGGACTAAAAAAGTTAGGAATTCTCCCAATTACATTTGCTGAATTTGCTGAAAAGTTTTTAAGTGAAGAAGCATTTCTAAGACTTTCAGGGATCTCCCAACCAACAAAAGGGTTCTTATCCATATCAACAGATAGTAATGAAGACATATCAGTAAAGAAATCAGCAGGAATTGAACTAAACTGATTTTCACCAAGCAGTAACACTTGCAATGAACTCAAACCACTCAAACTAGGCAAAGGGCCAGAAATATTGTTCCCTTGAAGCTCTAAACGTTCAAGTTCAGTAAGTTTAGAGATTTCTGGAGGGAGAGTACCTTGAATGTTCTGGCGCCCAATTTGGATCCGGGTGACCCGTTTGTCTGAACAACCCACATGGCTCCATTTGCATGGATCCGGGTCTGACCATCCAACTTCTTGAGGTGGGTTTAAGCTCTTTTTCAAAGCTAACATCACTGAAACATCATCATCTTGAGACTCAACACCCAAAAAAAATGCAGAAATACCAAGAACAAGTAAAGATACAAGCTTTAAACCAAGAAGGGTGTTCATTTCTTTTGTAAAGATTGAAACTTTTTGACAAGACAATGAAAAAAACACAAGAACCCAAGTGTTCTTTATAGAACAGGTAAAGATACAAGCTTTAACACAAGAAGGGTGTTCATTTCTTTTGTAAAGATTGAAACTTTTTGACAAAACAAGAACGCAAGTGTTCTTTATAGAACAAGTAAAGATACAAGCTTTAACACAAGAAGGGTGTTCATTTCTTTTGTAAACAACGAAACTTTTTGACAACACAAAGAAAAAAAAGTAAGAACCCAAGTGTTCTTTACAGAACAAGTAAAGATACAAGCTTTAAACCAAGAAAGGTGTTCATTTCTTTTGCAAAGATTGAAACTTTTTGACAACACAATGAAGAAAAACAAGAAACCAAGTATTCTTTATAGCAAAAATTCAATCTTTTTTCAAGATTAGAAGAGAAACATACTGCAATGTGATAGGGTTTTTTGCAGAGTTGAGAGTAGGAAGAAGGAAGCACATGAGGGAAAGGGCCCACAGAAAACTGGAAAGCTAAGAATGAGGAGAGTTTGTATTGAGAAGCAAAATGACAGTACTAAAAAAGCTGGATGATTCTTGGGAACATGGCCTAAATAAAGGACAAGTTGACAGTTTGATTTGATTTTGTGTTTGTCAATTGTTTCTTTTTTCCTGGTTATATTCCAAAGTTAAATCACAACTCTACTAGTATTTCTCTAGTTGTCATGTCATAATTTTATTTCCATCGATTTTAATTTACGTGATATTTTACAAATTATAATTCATACTAATATTTTTCTGTATAAGTTTTAAATATTTAAAATTTTATTTTTAATATATTAAGTTAATTTTAATTTGATTTAGCTTTAACGATTAGTTAGAATCAACTCTTGAGAAATAAATATGTTACATAAATTATACTTCTTTCGTCTCAAAATAATTGTCATGTTTCATTTCTCGAGAGTTAATTTAGTTATCATATTTTTGCTAATTTCATCTAAACTATCTAGTTTTCTCATTACATACCTAAGCTATTACACCATATATATTAAAAACCACATTCCAATGATTAATTGGCCAAATATTTTCAAATTATTTGAAAATAGGCGCATAGAGACTTGAAAATTCATTAAAATGAATCCACCTAGTATCTATTTGCTATTAAGGCTAATTGAGCTAATCAATTTTAATAAGATAAATGTTTTTTTCCAGTCCCTTATATTTCTTTTAAATCTTTGTTTTCTTCCCTTTTCTTCTTCTTCATTTTCCATTAAAAAGTTCTTGATAATAAAGGTGAACAAAACAAATGATAACAATTTAGTGCAATTCACCGAATAAAATTTGAGAGGATAAAATGTACACGGACGTTACTTCCTGTCTCTCTCTATATATATAGTAGAGAAGTTATTTTTAATAGACTTTCAATTCAAAATTAAAAAATAAAATAAAAAATTGAAGTACAATTATAAAAAATAAATAAAAATAAGACAACAAAAAAGAGATACAAAACAAATGAAGAAAATATAGTAATAAATACTGAAGAACAAAAAAATTATGTGATTTCTAAAAAATATTACTAATAAGGAGAAATTGTGAAGAGGCTAGGCCCCTTAATCTCCCACATGAAGCCACAAGAACAAGTAAAAATTGAAATGTATATTTTAAAATATTAATCAAATTTCAGATAGTTTGATTCTTAAAATAGACTAACAAGTAATAAGTAGTTCAACCAATCATAATTCATTATTTAGCTCAATCATTGGAGACAAAATGAGCACATTAATTTTGTTTTTTTAATTCAGTGCATTTTAAGCTAACTAACAGGTCACATACTATGTTGGATGATATTATGTGCCTGAAAATAGCCAATAGTCTTTATAATCATACTCCCTTTATTTTACTATTTATAGAAAAAGTATATAAAATGACCACACACACAAAAAAAAAACAATAATATATTTTTAGTTTTCAATAGAATATAACAGTAAAACAAACTTTAATAGTAAGAATACCATTATATATATTTCAATCTTTTTTTATTTTGTTTTAGTTATGATTAAGTTGATAAATAAAACAAATAAGTATATATAAGTTTTTGTTGTTAGTTTTATAGAAACTTGGTGTGGTTACAGTGATCAAACATATCAAGTCTTTTATTTTGCTATTCAAATGAGTTAATCTTTAGTTTTTGCCTTAAAACCGAACTTTTTTAAAGATGCGGGACATAATTTATGAGATTTTATGATACACAATATAAATTTATATCCCAATTCACATAGAACAATTATTTAAAAGACAAAAAAATTAAAGATCAACTCAAAACTGGAAAAAAAAAAGAGGTGCAAAATAACCCTAGAATTAATGGAACAACTAACAATGCAATAATAATCCATTTAAATAGAATCATAAAAATCAGATACATTTAAATACAGAGGCGAGCGAGAGAGGAGAGATCCGAGCAAGAGAGTCAGTCTTGGATATAGTGTAAACTACACCTAATTCGACCCGTATGTATCCGAGATACATGTATATGAATGGGACAAATATACAGAGACAGTCTTGGATACAGTGTAACCTACATCTAATTTGACTCGCATATATCCGAGATACATGTATCTGAATGGGCCAAATATATGTATCTGGCGAAGAAAAGCAATATGGAAGATAATTTTCAGAATTGATATGAGGACACGTAACTAGAACCTAAATTAGTGAGGTTTGTGTTGTTTGCTCTTATCCAAATAGAGAGCTGTAAATGGGTCCATGTTATGTAGTTGTAAAGGGCCCAAGGCCCATAAGTGTTTGCTTATCTGCCCACTTTCCAGTTCAAAAGAAGAAGCGTGATGTTCCAAGGGCCCAATTCAAACTTTAATTGTTTTTTTGTCTATGTTTCTTTATTAATTACTTAACATTTTTTCAGTTTCCATATATTATATTTTTTTGAAAAAAGGTCAAAAATATCTTTAAACTATAGGAAAAGGTTTAAAAATAACTTTCATCCACCTTTGGTCTAAAAATACTCTTTTGCTCATCTTTATGATCTAACATTGAATTTATACAAGTAACATATTATATAAAATTATTCGTAGTATACAAACTATTAATATAGATAAATAAGTTGTATATAACTGTTGAAATTATACAATTGATTTGTATAAAGTATTAGTGAGTGATAATATACCGAAAAAATATACAACCAAAAATAAAAAAGTATATATAGAATCAAACACCATAAATGGAAGTTTTACGTATAGATATGTACAGTATACTAACAAAATTATTAATATGTATACAAATACAAAAATATATATACAAATAGGGTTTATCCAAATACATGAGATTCTTTATAGCAAATTTCATTAAACTGTAGTCATAACTCATAATAATATGAAACTGTAGTTGTATGAAATAATACACTAATAATGTTGGTCAATTCGCGTAATTTTTTTACTGAAAAAGTCATAGCAACTTATGGCCTCTGGCCGAGACAAATTCAGAAATGGATTCAAAATTTATATTTAACATTAAATTCATTATATTATTAAAATTATGATTTGAAATTTAATAATTATTAAGCTTGTAATAATTTTGAGAAAATGAAATAAATGGTCCCTAAACTATTACAGTAGGTCTAAAATAGTCCTTTAACTATACACTTAACGGATATAGTCATTTAACTATCTACGATCTTGTCAAAATTGGTCTATATCTACTTTTCGTACACACTGTTAATAAACTTCGTAATCCAGCTACTCTCTTGAGAGAGATTTTCTTTTTCCATCCTCTTTTCTTCATTGTCGCTACAGTAAAGAAAACCCTAGATTCATTCATCAGATTTCACCATTATTGAAAGCTCAATACAATAATTCTACGACTAGAGTTTTGTGCAGTGGTGCTGATTTTTGGTGGTCGAGGGTGCTGCTGATAGTTCAATAATTTGGTGAAGTTTTTGGAGGTTTTTTTGTGTGCAGTTTGATGCTGATTTTTGGTAGTCTAATGCAACAGTTTGGTGCTGATTTTTTGATGGTTTGATGTTGTTGTCTAGTGCTGTGTTATGTGCAGTTTGGTGCTGCATTTGCAGTTTTCTGCTGATTTTTGGGGTGTTTAGGTGCTACAATTTGATCAAAGTTTAATAACTATTTTTATTTTTTTTTGCAGTTTTAAGCTATTTTTCTACACAAAAATTGTTGAAAACAGGGCATTATAGTTCAGTTTAGTTGCTGATTTTTAATTTTTTCTACAATTCTATGTCGTTTCATTGATATAATGATTGATTATTAACATGAAAATAGAATCATATTTTTTGCTCAATTGTGTTTGTTACTTTGCATTTCTCTTTAATTCAAATAAAATAACGACCAACGACACAATTACAGTAAGACAATGGAGAAAAGAATTGAAAAAATAAAGTGAGGAAACAACAAGACAATGGAGAAGAGAAGTGGAAAAAAGAAAGCGAGATAGAAATTGAATTATAATGTTAGTTAATAGTGTTTGTTAATATTTTTTTTTAAATAAAGAGTAGATAAATACTAAACTTGACAAGATTGTAGATAGTTAAAGGACTATATCCGTTAAGTGTATTGTTAAGGAACTATTTTAGACTTACTATAATAGTTTAGGGACCATTTATATCATTATCTCAAAAATTATGAGTTTAAGTGAATTTGTAGTCCAAAGGTTATATCTGTAGTTGCGACAGTTGGTTGTGAAATATTGAATCTCCAATTCCAAATCTCAAACCGCAATTTCAATTTCTATTTAATTGTATACCATTTCTATTTTGATATTTGTGTTCATGGACTTAGTTTATTAAACCTTAAGTTAAATTGAGTTATAGTACGATTAATTAAATAATCTAAAGATGAAATAATTGAAATAATTGAGTTGTAGTAGGATTAATTAAGTTAAATTGAGTTTATTAAACCTTAAGTTAACTTGTTGTTGGACGGTTTATTTGCGACTTTTTGTCTCTTTTGTCCAAGTCTCAAATGTTGGGTTGGTTACTACTAATTTAATCTACTTGCTTTACGCGTATGTCTCACGCCAATCAATAAAATTAGAATAAATCATACGATTCTAGACACTAATATATGGAGAGGTTTCATCTCTACCAACTCAAATTTATATATGGTTGAAATTGATAAGAGCAAAACTTTTTGAAAAGTTTTGACGTTTGACATATATATCCTTTGGTGTTAATTATGTATACAAATTTTGTCATATATTCGTAACTTGAATGTATTGATCTATTTAAAAGAATTCACAAAGGCAACATGCCTATTGGAAGACTTAAATTTATTTCAAGCTTTTATGAATTTATTGATTTTATAAAGATTTTGACATCTATTCTCGAAGATGCATCTACACTGTATAAATAAGTATTGCTATACTGAATTAAGATTCAATACCTCTTTTTTGGTCTTACGAAATTTTACATCTGAATACTATGTTTCAAGAAAGACTTAAAATTTGAAGCCATAAAATTTACTTCAAGAATCTTGTGAAGAAATTTAAATATACAATTATAATATTGAATTTGATTAGTACTAGTAAGAAGAGAACTAAATAATCATTTTTTCGTGCAACATTTGCTTATTCTATTGAGTTTATAACTACAAATCTTTCTAAAAAGAATCACTTGAAATTTCTTTACGGCTACCTAAATAAAAACTCTAACATTTGTTTGTATGTAGCCCTTCTTTAGACCAACTACTAAAAACATTGAGTTATTTCTAATATTTTAAGCACAATTTTTTACATTTATGTTTGATTTCTCTCTTTAGATTTACTTTTATAAAATGTTGCGTATTAATTTATTTTCATATGATATATTATGTATTTATGAAGTATATTTCGTAAATGATGAGTGCTGATTTATTTTCATATTATATATTCTTTAATTTTTATTCTATATATATTCTTTAAATGAATTGATCTGAATTTGTATATTTGAATTTCATCTTAAATTATTTATCTCTTTCTTTTATTTCCCCCATATTATTGGGGAAAAAACACCATCTCCAATTCTTCTTTCACGAGAATTGATTTTGTAGGTCATTTAGAATTATTTTTTTAGTTTATAATCTTTTTTATAAGAGATTTTCATTTTAACACATAAGAGATCTTCATTTCTACATATATGAGATTATTTTTATTTTATACATAAGAAATTTGAAAAGCCTATTCTTTTGTTTTATACAATAAACTTGA
>JAJONZ010032975.1:0-20084 GCA_029582445.1 Solanum paucissectum
ACATATATTTTCGTTCCCCTCTCTCCCCTCTCCCAGATCTCGCTCGCCACTCTCTCAGATCTCGCTCTCTCACTCGCCTCTCTCACTTTATACAAAAACGCAAATGTATAAAATGCGTGAAAATTGTATATATACATATATTTTCGTTCCCCTCTCCCAGATCTCGCTGGCCACTCTCTCAGATCTCGCTCGCTCACTCGCCTCTCTCACTTTATACAATTGATATTTTTGTATGTGTATACCAAAGCAGATTATACAACTGCTTTCTTTTGTATATGTATAGTAAAATATACATATTTATGTTTGCTATAGAGCGCAATTATGCAAACTTTGCTATAGCATACAAATATGAATTTTGTGTTTGCTATATGTGAAAGTTGCTCTTTAAAATAATTGTTGTCACACAATTAGAAGGTCTTCTTGTGATGGCATACAATAAAGGATAGAATAGTGCACCAGGCTACACTGTTTTTAAGTTATTATTTTCAGTTACAACTTACATGCCCTGCATGTACACAAATTTGGATAGTACTGGACAAATCGAGGTTGCTTGTCTGAAAGAGCTTCAAATTGGATTCAATAACATATAATTTTCCATTCCGGCTCTTACTAGCTCTTTGTTTGCTTGTACAAAGAACATGCTCAAGGGGTTAATATAGGCAAGAGGTAGCTTGCTTCCGAGCTGGCCCAGCCACAAGAAAACAAGAAATTTTTGCCAGTGCTGACTTGGATCTCAGGTGACGGAGTAAAGCGGTAAACTTGCATGCTACTGATCAAAACAACTAATGAGCTAATAATTCATCAATCAAAATGGTTCCCCTACCTAAGATCTGTCACTTCAAGAGACAGAATTATGTGCAGAAGTAAAAAAATTCTACTTACGTGCCAAGACTAGAATTACATTTCAAAAAATGCTACTCAAGTGCAGAATTAAAATTTCTTCTAGGAAGGAAATGCATCAATAAAAACAAACCCAGTGCAAAAATATCATTTTAGTTTGAAAATGTTTAAGCAACTTCAATAGTTGTTGCAACTGTATTATATTACACCATGATATTATCAGACTGAACATTGCAGCAGTCAAAATGCTCAGTCGACGACTACAAAGAAGATCGTCTCTAAGCTACTACATCTTTCATTAAAACTAAATATTTACATTTCCTACTTACTCTGTATACTTCCACCTCTACCGTTATATACGAGCATGGAACATGTAGAGAGTAAGAAGAGGAAATGCCGACATGAACCCCATTATGGCATTATACTTGAACGCTAGAGTAAGTCTTGATCGACATGAATAGACACTTTGAATGAACTCCAAGATACAGGCATCAGCCATATCTCTTCCGAAAGACTGGGCACCCTCTTGTACTATCTTACTTAGATACACTATGTGTGCCTCAAGATGGTATTATTATCTTCAGCAGAGCTCAGTTGGAAGCAAGCATAAGTCTCCCAGTTCGAGAACTCAGGCAGCAGTTTGAGAATCTTGTAGTCTGGCTACAACCCTCAAGTCTTTTATACTTAAAATTCAGTTCCAAGGCAATCAACATTCAAGAAACTAACGGGACAATTGACAGCATAACATTCTTACAGGTGAAAATACCACAGTAAGTTTGGCGTGATCAGAAAGTGAATAATCTTCGGGCCATGTTCCTTTCTCAGCTTCGGTGGGGAAGAGAACTGCATTCTTGACACTAAAACCAATTGTTTCTTCTGTATCACTAACAATGCCGTCCCATGACTCATCGCATATACCATCTCTTGGTTCTGACCGTGAGGGGTTCCATACCCGATGCTGCTATTAAAAAACAGATATATGATTCAATTGTGTATGTTTTCAAAGTCATTTGGATCTTAAAAAACAAAAATATGATTCAATTGTGTATGTTTTTCAAAGTCATTTGGATCAAGATACATTTTATTCCTACGTGAAGATAAATTGCTTCTAAATCTAATATAATAGAAAGTTAAGTCAATTGTAGACTGTTTGATGCTAAGACAAATATGCATCACACCATTAAATCAAATACAGTAACTAGTAGGATTGCTATGCTCTTAATAAACCATGATATCAATTATTAGCCAAAGTGCCTTCAAGTTTAAAACAATCTCATTGCAGTTTTACAATAAATCAACTTGTGAATTATGTGAATAAATAGACAAATAAGAAATAACTCAATCCCGGAAGAGAACAGTAGAAATTCTCTAAATCACTGAGTGTCAATACCTGGAATTCATTGTAATCCAGAACTCCATTTCCGTCTATATCTGCTTGCAACCACAAGTCGTTTATCTCCTCAGCGCTCAGCCCATAGCATTGTCCAATCAAATTAAGCTGTGGGTCAGGGTACAAATGTTTAGCATCGTTTCACAAGATAGAATAAGAGAAAGAACAGAAAAATCCTCTGGAAGTTCAATCCACATGTGTGCAGACTGCAGCACATGTACAAAGGTAGAGAGATGTATGAGTTCATGACTTGAAAGTACCTGCCGGAGTGCTTCACAAAACCCAGCATATGTAATGTAATCACCATCACTGTCAGCTTTAAGGAAAGCAAATGCATCTTTCTCAGTCAACGAGGCTCGACGAAGTTGATACTGAAATTGAAGCAATAGTTAGATGGAGTACCCTCTAAAAGGAAAATTTCATTCTTTTACTATGCTGAACAAACTAAAACATGTCATACACACGTTCATGTGCAAAATAAAGTGGATCAAGGACTAGGAACTAATTAAGAGAAAAAACACAAGATTCAAATCCTTCACAACAATATTTCACATAAAATTGGAATTACAACAGAAAAGCATATATGTAATCATAGTAATTGTTAGCAACAACAAAACCAAAACAAAATCTCAAAATTGGCAACTGCCTTAGCAAAACATCATAGAGCAACAAGTTTGAATAAAAGGAATCTGCATCAAGTTTCAGCATCTTATTGTGACCAAAGTGGAATGCTTTGCAATCATGATTTCAACATATAATCAGATAATGCTCAACGACCAGCTACTAAAAGGAAAAGAAAATATTATCTTTACCTTGAACATACTGAAAATTGCATTTCTCCAACTTGTTTTCAGCAATTTCCTGTAGCTATTTGGATTCAAAAGCCATATAAAATCCACACCACAGATGTTTCCGCGGTGATTACGGTGGCTCACCCACTGCAAAACAGAAAAGGAATCAGCATCAAAGGAGGTTTGCAGTGTCGGGGGGGTCAAGAGTAGCATAAACAATGAAAGGTAAGGGACCTTTTGAGCATCAGTATCAGTGTACTGGTGAGCAGTATCATACGATGATACAAATCCTTGAGATCTGAGGAATTTGTATATATGGCCGCGCTTGCTCCCATTCCAGTCACTTCAAAATTAACAAAAGATTTAGCAAAATCGACCAGTGACATTAGAAATCCAAAAACAACAAAAAAAGGTAGTTGATGTATTACCCGCACAGAATGATTGGCAAGGGGTTAAGCTTATTTTCTTTCTGATATGAGTCCACATATTGCAATATCTTGTAGACCTGTGCAAGTGTACCATGATTGAGACAAATGTATCAGTATAATTTGCAGGAGATTTTCGCTCTGCTGCTGACAAAAATGACCATATAAAGATTGATGTACCTGTCGCAGTCGTTCCATAGAGAAACTTGAATCATGAGGAAACAAAAGGTGTGTGTTCACTATCAACATTTCTTGCCGAACGTTATTGGTTCGACATTGTGCAAAAGGTGCAAGTAGTTCAACATGCAATAGCTGAGCAACACGGTCACCAAAATCATTGAAAAGCAACTCTCTGTGAGCTATAACCTTGAAGTAATCCTTATGAACAGCCGTCAGAAGACCTATATCAGGTGAAGACATGAAGCAGTTCAACAATGAATCATTAAGAATTAATAATCCACCCAACATAACAAAGACTTAAGGCAATACTGTGCACTTTGCATAGAGGTCAGCAAAAATTTATATCAACAAATTAGAAAACAGCCTCCCTACTTGAAAGTATTGATTTAGTTAAAAATCAGAGATAGTATTTATATCGAGAAATCTATTAAAATATATAAGAAATATCTGTTGAAAACTCAATAACAAAACAGTCAAATGGTTCTACTATAGTGAACGAACCACTTAAACTTAATTTGCCTTTAAATGGGGGTTTGACCCATTTGGGCACATAACATATAAAAGAGTACTTTTATTATTTTGAGAGAGATTATTGGGAATCATAAACTTCAAATTCTAAATCATCCACGGCATAATATATATTTATATACATATATGTGGGGCTAGAATTTTGAGTTCATATGTTCTAGATTCTAAAAAAATGCTTAACAAATTATTTGTACTTATTAACTGATTTTACCGGGTTTTAGTCAAAGAGGGAGTGGGGTGGCTAAACTGTACAGGAAAAAAAAGAACTTTTCTTCTTTCGGGAGGTGTCAATATAATAGAATAAAAGAGAAGGAACAAAGAAAGAGGCATACCATCACCACGATTATTGGTTCGTGCAAGCTTGAAATTATTATATCCTGCATCTCCAAGCCTCTTGTCGTACATACCAACAAGTTCTTCATTCCCAACCCAGAATTCCTATAAACCAATTTAACAATCTTCAATATCATCAACAACAAACAAGCCAAATTCATAAAAAAAAAAATGATTAAAACTCCTAACCTGAAGACAAATAATGGAAGACCTCTCAAACAACAACCAATCCAATATCCTATTGTTCCTGCTCAACCAATTCGCCTTGTAATCGCTTTCTCTACAACTCTGGTCCTAAAATCCCCATAAAACAAACAGAAACAGTTCTCATTAACAGAACAGATCGTTAACCCAAACAAAAAGCAGGACAAAAAAGATGAAACTACCCTTCGGGTCTCAAATTCAAAACCCCTTGCCTTCGCCCAAAGGGAATCGGCCTTATCATAAAAGAAAAAACAGACAATAATGGCAATTGAAACCAACCTCATGATTGAGTCTTTTGTAAATGGGTGCGAGAATATTGAAGGTGGTACAAGAAATCGAATTGGGTTCATCGATTGACGATGCAATCGCATAAGTTCCAAGTCTTGAGACCCTCCCTTTCGTTGTTCCTCTATTCTTCCTTCCCATAATTCAATTCAATTCAATTCAACAAAAACGTATTATTACAACATACAAAATTTTCCGAATTTATAAACCCAACAGAAACCGCCTGATAAATCCAATATCCTTTACCGACAATGAAACGGAAATTCTCTGACAAATAAACACAAGATTTTTATGGAAACTTTTCCAGAAAAAGAACCAATGCGGATTTTTTTAGAGAGATGAAAAAAATATATAAAATTGTTATGAATGGAGAGAAGTGGGGAAGTTGAAATATATAAATTGGTTTTTTTTTATGGGTGCCAGTGAAGTTTCTCCTCCTCTCCTATTTCTATTTTATTTAGGATTTTTTTTTAAATAGTTTTTTAGGAGTACTTTTTTTTCGAAATAAAAATACAATATTCTTCGACCTTTTAATTTGTAGGGTTATTATAAATGAAGGAAGTGTCTAATTTGTTCAGAATATCATACATGGGTCCCACTTTGCATATAATAAAACCTGCCCAATTAAGAAAATCGAGAAAAATTAAATCATCATGAGTCAATAGCTTTTTTGATCCTAGAATATTGATAAATTTTTTATTTAATTTTTGTGTTATTTGATATTTTGATTAAGTACATTTAATATTTAATTATTTAAATAATGTTTTCTATTTATTTTTGCTTATGAATATTTATAACTTTTTAGAATTTACTTGTGTATTTTCTTATAATTTTGATATGCGAGTCAACTTGTGTACCCCTTGATTAATTTCATGAGATATTCATTAATGTTATTCTTCTAGTGTTTAATTACTCCCATGTTATATTAAATTTATATTGTTACTTTAAATTAATTGAAATATACTTCTAAAATAATTTAAATACAATATATTTTTCACGTCAAAATATCAAAAATATAAATTTTAATTAACCAAAATCTCATATATTACCAGAAGCGAAATTAAAATTCACTAATAATCGAAGGACTAAAAGTGTTATGCTCCTTTATATATCATTAAATTATTAATTACAATAAGTAAAAGAAATTAAAGTGAACGGCGGCAAAGTGCTTCACCATCATGGATGTCTTTCTTTTTTTCATTGGCAGTAATATGTCAAATAGAACGTATATAAAAAAAATCTCTATAAAAATAAAATTTACATACATTTATTTATTATTATTATTATATGAAATAATATATATATATTGCAAATTGTTTGCTAGTCTCTCGTAAATATATAAATAGATGATGTGGGGTTTGGTCCATGCACCTGGAGAAATGTACTTAAAGATCAATGACTTATTGTGAAAAAAAATTAGTTGGTGATAAAAATAGCATTTTCTGAGAATATTTCTCTATGTGCTTTTGTTCTTTAACGTACATTTGGCATCTCTTTAAATTAGTTTTTTTCCTATATTTTGCAATTAGAATATGTATATATATTCTTACATATTTAATGTACGTGTAAGTCTGCAAGATGCCCTGTATAAAATTTCACAATAATTAATAAAATAACAAGAAAATCAATTATCTAGATGACTATCAAAAAACCTCTTAAATAAGTCAATAGATGATAAATGATAAAAAAAAATTCATCAAAACAAAAATTATTGTGTATTTGTGTTGTTAGTTCCACAATCTTTTGTTTTCATCCAAAAATTCTTGCAACATCATATTAAACAAATAGACCATCACCAAAAAAATAAAATCGAGCATTATTTAAATAAAATAATAATACAAAATAACAACAAAAGTTAACATTCTAAAAGTTAAAATGCTCAACTTGAATTCTCAATAAATGGAGATTTTTCATTTTTAATTTACGTGATTAAATGTATTAATTTTTTTTAAAACAAACGAACAAAATTAGAATAAAAAATATTACTTACTTCAATTCAAGTTTGTACATAGCAGCAAAAGAATTAGCTTGTAATACAATCATCACTCATCTGCATATAAAAAAGAAAAAATTAAAAATTAAAATTCTAGAAAATGTAGTAAATAAGTTTACAAATAAAGCTAATGATCGAAAGAAAAGAAGGAAGCTTAATATTATATATCATTGTAGGAGTATAATATATAAAAGTGATTAAGAAGTTTGAACTCTACTCCAACTCAAATCTCATTTAAATTCAAATTTACATACCACATCATTTATTTATTTTTAAAAAAAGATCTTTTTATTTTTCTTCCTTATCCTAGATTGTTAAAAATATAATATATATTTTTCTAATAAATTATATATTTAAATGAGATAAATATTTAGGATATTTTATTTTTTTCCTATGTTTTGTTTTTCTTTATCTTTCCCTCGTGTATCTTCGTTTTTTTCTTTTTTTCTTTTGTTTGTTATATTTTCTATTATTTTATTATTATTATTTTTTTATTTTTTTATTTTTTTTTACTATTGTGGCAGGTATTACTATTATATATTAATTGTAGTTATTATTATAACTATTATTATTATTATTAATTTTATCTCTTTATCTTTGAATTTAATAGTAAATCAACTGTATTCCAATTTAATTTATAAAATTTGAAAAATGTAAATTTATGAAATAGTAAGAGTTAATTTAGAATTCTTCTGGCTATGGATTTCTATTATCAAGTTAATGAGAAAAGTTAGAATTCTATTCCAACTCAAATATCATTTAAATTCAAATTCAATTTTTTTTTAAAAGACTTTTTGTTACTCTTTCTTAATCTTGATTTTCAATTGCAATGCATATTTTTTAATAAACTATATATTTGAATTGAGAGAATTATTTCCAAAATTTATTGTTGTTTACAACATAACAATGACATTGAGTAATTCGCACATCCAATTCACCTCCAGTGCACTACCGATCAATTCGCACATCCAATTCACCTCTTGTAAATGGTTAAATTTATTTGTTTATGCTTTATCAAAAAACTAAATATAATAAACCTATAGAAAAAATCATATACATACATGAAAAATAAATCTAATTATAAAAGTATTGTGTAGTATATTTGCATCTCAAATCATTCAAGTAGTACTAATTGTTTAATTCCACTTCTAAAGGACCATAAGTGGTTCATGCATGAAGATTACATGTTCCTCATTCATATTGTAAGCAGCAAAAATCATTATATCAATTTGATTAAATTTTACAAGTAAAGGTGATTTTTATTTTTTATTTGTGTAATCGAATGTATTTAGTATATATAAAAAAAAAACGAACAAAATTATAATGAAAAAAATTACTTACTTCAATTCAAGATGGTATATAGTGACAAGCCATTTAACTTGTAATACGACAATCCCTCATCTGCATATAAAAAATGAAAATATTAAAAAAAAATCTAGAAAATAAAGAATATGAAGAAGGTGGTAAACTCACCAATAAAGTTGATGATCAATGATGAAGAAAAGAAAATGTATAACATTGTAGAAATATATATATAGGAGAGGTTAAAAAGTTAGACCTATATTTGGACTCAAACATCATTTAAATTTGAATTCAATATCATATCTTTTTTTTTTAAAAAGATATTTTACTACCTTACTTATTCTTAATTTTTTTAAATACAATGCATATTTTCTTATAAGTTATATATTTGAATTGAAAAAGAATATTTGAAAATCAATGAAATAATTTTTTTTCCTACGTTTTTTTGTTTCTTTTCTTTCTTTTGTTGGTTTGTTAATTTCTTAAAAAACAACTAACATAGATTAAAAGGCGGTGTAAATCTTTTAAGTTTTTATTTTTTCCTACGTTTTTCTCCCTCCTTTTCTCGTTTATCTTCTTTTATATTATATTTTTTCTTTCTCCTTTGGTGGTTTTTATCTTTTTTATTTTTTTACTTTTATTATTATTATTATTATTAATAATAATAATTTTACTACTACTACTGCTGCTATAATTTAGAGTTCTTTTGCCCGTTGTTTCTATTTTAAAGCTAATAGAAAAGAAATTATTTTTAAAAGCCTAACGTTATTTTCTAATTCAATTACTTTTTAAAAGCCTAACGTTATTTTCTAATTCAATTACTTTTATTCTTTCAATAAAATGCTTTTATTCCAATATTTATTAATTTTGTCCTAAAATTACTATTTGACTTTTCTGTCACTTGGTTTAACCACATTGTAAATAACTCTCGTTTATTATGTATATTACATAGAAGATTTCACTATTTATAAAATGGAAATACAAATATTTTTAAATTATGTGAAATTAAATAAAAATATCTTACTCAAAATAGTTTGATTCAAAAATATCTTTGTCATTAATATTCTGATTCAGAATTGTTCATTGTTACTTTTGAATCAAAAATACCATTTTTAAAAATAAGTATATTATTTATTTTTCATTTTTAAATGCATTATTTTCGTAATAATGTGATTACAATAGCAAGAAAATTTCCCTCGTCATATGTTAGGTTTGAATTAAACTAGTGTTGTACTATACCGTTATAAGCATAATATATATAACTAAAATCTTGTAAGTTAATATTACAACAATAATATTTATTCAATGTAATTACATAAAGTAGAGTATAAAAAAAAAAGGTAAACAAATTTCATCCCTATCACGAAGATAGAAAATTTATTCTCAATAAAAACTTATAAGTTAATACTAATGTTATGAAATACTTTTAGATAAAAATGACGTTTAATTCCTAGACACGTTTTTTTTTTCTTTATAAAATCCTCCAAGTTTTGACTTGAATGACATGTGTTAGGGACGGTAATTGGAGTCGGCGACTCTCCTAGAATTCCCTATCTCCAAGGAAGAAGATCAAATTGGCCCTTGCGATGGACCTTAAATCTCGATGCATAAACGTTGATACGAGAAATATTCCAACAATCCCTCTTATCATTTGACCTAAACAATAAAATATATTATTGGCTAAATTTAAGAAAACTAATTTAAGGATTTAATGATATTTGGATTAACAACACCTAATTTCACTACATAAGAAATTTACTATCTCTGTTCTAATTCAATATAAAAAATGATATGTTTATATATTAAGTGATTGTCGTTTTAATTTATATGTTTTATTTTTGTTGTATGTTTAATTAATAAATATATTTTATTTTTTGCCAATTATTTAATTTTAAATTTTTATGTGACATGTTTAAGATCATAATATTAATGGACATTAGATATATTTTACATATTTTTAGTTAAGACTATAAGATTTAAAAAAATATTTATTTTCTTAAACTCCGTGTCAAGTCAAAATTAAACAAACAAATTAAAATAAAGAAAATTATTATTTTAAGTTTTAACTTTAAGTTCATGTTCTTAATAGGATTATTTATAGCCACAATATCTATAATTTATTTTCAAACCTAAATTTCTAAAAAAAAATCTTTTATTCTTTAACAACTCCGTATCAAATCAAATATTATCATATAAATCAAAACGAGGTGTACTAACTAAGACAACAACGTATCAACTTGATCGAAAACTCCAAAAGTAGGAGTCGGTTCATCGGAAGAAATCCAATTAATAAAAATAGATTAATTTTACCTTAAATTATAAAATTAAATTAAATTCGAATTCAATTGCGTAAAGGTACAAACCACCTCCACATGTATAGAAGTTAAGAGTATAGTGTAGTTCGATATGAGTTAGCCACTAACTGCAGTTAGCTGTTAACTGAATTTTATTAGAAGTATAGTTAGTAGGAGTAGTTAGTTAACAGTTGGTAAGTTAAATATTTCCCTTTGTAAAAGTTCTCTTTGTTTTTTTTATATCATCTTTCATTTTTCGAGAGTATATATTTATGCAGTTTGACCAATAGTATAAGATGTATTTTTTTAATCATGTTAATATGAAAATAGTGTAATTTTATACTAGTATTTTTATTTAATATCAAAATTTTAAATTTTAATATTAGATTAATCTAATTTAATCTAGCTTTAAAAATTAGTCAAAATTAACTTTAGTGAAGTGAAGTGTGATAAATAAAAGTAAACAGAAGGACTAAGGAGTATAATATAAGAATAGATTTGTCATCCTCTAAATATTGAGCTAAGAGTAGAGGATATCACAAGAAAAGTATAAATGTGAAGACCTTCTACGAGCGCAAGATCATTAACTAAGATCAGAAGACTCAACTAAAGAAGAGGAAGCTAGAAGAGAAATGTGTATTTTGGATAAGAAAACTTTATTACGGAAGAAGACTCTTTGATCTGGTTTTAATACAAATGTACAATATCATCCCCTATTATACTTATCTATGGATGGTTCTAGTTATTACGTCAAGATCTAAACTATTCTGTAATTTATACTAATAAATATCCGATTCTCTAGATCATTTACAAGACCAATCTATCTAACTATCTAACAAGGATCTAAAACTTCTAAACGTATCTTAAAATAATATCCAAAATACTACAATAGGTCATTCTAAAAAAAATTCATAAAATCTATGATTTTTTTCTTGTTCTAACAAAACAACTTTACTGTTTCACACTAAGATGTTCTTGTTCTAGCCAGCAGAGTTCATAGTAAATTAATATATTGTAGTTATTTTTTTGGCTAATAATTCATTCTAATCTTAAGATCTCCACAAAAGAAACAAAGCAAATGAAAAATGAAAATTGGGATCAGATCAAAAGTACTATATGTAGCATTCATTAGTTAAAGACGAACATAAGGTGGGCCTGAACGCCAGAATAATTTGTCTTCGCCGAAAGTTGTGATGTTGATGAAGACAAGATACCGTGTCCGTGTGTAATGTATATCAAACTATCGATAATCAGTGACGGATCTAAAATTTTATCTATGAAATAGAAATTTGATAAAAAAAAATTCTCAAATCTTCTATAAATTAAAATATTTGTTAAGTATACTTAAATATTCATTTATTATTATATATTAACTTAAAACCGTTATCAAATTTTAAATTTTGAATCCAATCTTCGTGTATCACGTATTTAGGCAGTCAAGTGGGCAGGCTCATCGAAAGGCAATGGCTCAAATATTGTTCCGTGCGTAACGTCTACGCGGAAAATAATGCATTAACTAACGATAAACTGGTTTTCACTTTTCATGAGTGAATTCAAAGATACTCTAAAGGGATAAAGAATGTAATTTTGTTGCATTTTCCAATAAAAGAAAAATATAATTTTTATAGATGATTTTCGATAGATTACTTTCCTCAGTAAATGTAATGATTCAAACTTTACTAGTAGCATGGTATCCTCATCCTAATGTAATAAAAATTAACAAAAAAATGATGGATTTCGATAACTTTTTGAGTTATATACAAAGTTAAGAGTTGATGTTCGATATACAAATTGATATTGTAAAACATATTTGTGTAATTATATTATTTATAAGATAATCAATATTTAAAACTTATTATTTTTCACATGATAGTTTTTACATATTCATTTATCGCATAGATAATTGCAATATTTAATTGTACAATTAATACGTGGACTAAACCATTTGTTAATTTGTTTAATCTGAAAACAAATAAAGGAATATAAATATGCATGGTTACTTCCTTCTAAACAATATATGGGCTTTGGTTAGATCTACCGTACGCCTAATTAACAAACAATTTACATAAGAAAAAATTACTCGACACAACAAACATATCCTCTATAATTACTTAAATAATAATATTTCAAAAAATTATAATACATAGCGATAATTTTTAATTAATAGCAAATACACTCAATTTATTTATTTTAAGTCTAATTTATAAGTGTATCTCATAAATGTAATACTTCATCGATCCCTTTTTATTTATACTTTATACTTGTCATTTTTAACAAATCAAGAAAATAAAATATTTTTCGCTATTTATACCGTCACTCCATAAAGCTTTGACTCCTAGTCCCCCTGAAGCCCATGGTTTATGCATGTGAAAAACTCCACTTTATTAATGCTACAGTTGCCTCTTTTACAAAGTAAACAAGCAATTCACGTGTTGATTACTTCCATTTGAAATTAGAACTTGTTTAACTCTCGAAGTCTTATATATATCATATAAATTGAGATTTGAGAGGCATAAATTATGACTTAAATAATTTATTATTTTTAACTATAATATACTTTAATTTTATTCAAATATTAAATTAATAATTAATAATTTAAATATTTCTATAAATATATAAAAATTCTGTTTAAAATTCCTTAAAGAATATATTTGACTAAATTTACCTTGAAAAATAATTAGATATGTGATTCTCGTACTTCGAATAAAAATAATTGGCATATTGAAATTACTGGTCCCACACATTTGTATTTGCGGCAATAGAATGGTTCAATTTGATTTTATTTTATTTTGTGTGGCTAACTTTAATTTAGGCTGAATTTGGAATGATGACTCTTTCATATTTATATTCTTTTGTTGATTATAAAGTAGCTTTAAAGGTTACTCAATAACCAAAATACTTTCGGTTGAAGCAGACAGCTACATGTTTTTGGCTTCCCACGCTTTGCCCACTGTTTTCTCAAATTGGTACATTTTGTACCGTCGATCTCATTATTTTATATAAGTTAGTTTGATTTGATACAAAGTTTAATTTTTATTTTTTTGAAAATTATGATATAAAAGAAATGATAAATGTTTGTGTTGCCAACTAGCTATCATTAAGGCCAAAGAAAAGTAACACATATAAACTTAGACAGAAAAAATATTACTTTTTTTTACTTGACGACTTTTTAATGACATCACCCTCATTTCATTCTTATTGAATTTCACTACCACTTTATTCTGGGGAGGTAAAAAATCAAACTTTAAAAAGAATTATTTGGTAAACGTAATAAAATTTTCTCTTATATTTGAGACTTCGTACCAATCAAACGCTTAGATATAAATTGTGACAGAGGATGTAACATATAGAAAGGACTTTTGACTATTTAACTTTATTTCCATCTAAGTTATAAATTTACTCAGTTTATGTGTCATCTTTGTTAATGTGTATGTAATTGTCAAAATCACCTTGCTAACATATCAATAAAATTATAAAATGAGTAGAAAATATAAGTAAACACCTAGGTGAGAATAAATTAATTTAACAACTTCAAGAAGTTATAATACCCCAATAATCAAAAGACTTTGTAGTCTTGGAGAAAAACTGTATTTGCTAATGTCCAGTTATTAGTTATCTTAAGGATAACATTTGGCCCATTTATTTGGATTCTGCATTTTGTGGATACAATTAACATAGATATTTGCCACATAAAAATAGAATCAATTGACAATTTCATGGTTGTTATAACTTCTAGTTCAAATCAGATCGTTTTCATTTCTTTAAGTCAAAGGGGGTTCACCCACTCGAAAAAAATTTAAAAAGTCCAATTGCATTTTAAGTCAGCTCCTCAAATAATATATTTAATCCATAACCTCATAAACATTTTGATAAATAATGTTATGGAGTTGTGTCGTCCACTTTTTGATCAATATCTTTTTCTTTTTTTTTGTGTTGCAAAGCTGCAAAAAATATCTTTGTAAATACGAATTTCAAGGAGAAGTAGCTAGTAGTTGTTGCATTTAAGTCAATTTTGAAAGTGATTTTATTAATTGGAAACAATTTGTGTTTGATCGGTTCAACTAAAAATATTATCTGAAATGTCATACATATAAGACATGTAAGAGTTTCAATTAGTATACATTAATTATCTTAAATTTTTATTATAGGAAACTTGACTTAAGAATTTCAATTTTATTTCAAAGATGAGGCAAGAGCGTAGACAAATGAGCTAAATTAATGATAAATTAAGTTATTAGATATGGATATTGAATTTAAGTGAATCTCAAAAATTAGTTTATAGGACAAAAATTATTCGACATATCCCATCATCGAAGTGGGACCCAACACTTCCCTACCTTTGGCCAAGTCTAGTTCATTGTAATTGTAGTATAATATAAAAAAAGATTTTTGAATTTTGAATATAAAAAGTAAATTTGAATTAAGTGGTGTTGTTAACACTTTTTGAAGACAATGGTATTACTATTGTGGCAAAATAGTTTGTTAAATTTGTTGTTGTTACGATAAAATATTGAAATTCGAAGAATTATTATTGTTTTGAGTGAAAAAAATTATATTTACCTAAATTTTATATTTAAAATACGTAAAGTGTAATCATATATATGCTTCAACTCCATATCAAAATGTTGAAAGTGCAATTATTATATATCTGAAGTTTGGTCTTTTCAAAATCATAACTTTAATAAAAATGTCTAAAATTAGTCTTTGTAAGACATTATGTTTTTGAAGTGCAATTATTACATCTCTGAAATTTGATCTTGCCAAGGTTACAACTTTATTAAGCAAATATCTGATAGTGAAAACAATCTGAACTTGACCATAAAAAATATGATCAAACTTCATACAAAAATATCTACTATTTGATCTTAACAAAGTCGAGCTTCCAACAAAAACATATCTAAAGTTTTTCAATCTTAGGGCACAAATTTTTGCAACTTTATTTTATCCCGCATATTTGAAGCAGTTTCAAAATAGTATATTTGCAAAAAGAATAAAATAATAATAATCAATGTTGGCTATATTTTAAATTAACGGTCCTAAAATTGAATAGGCAGAATGACCTGGGAGACTCTTATATTTGGCTTTGTTT
Source organism: Solanum paucissectum (assembly GCA_029582445.1). Taxonomy (NCBI): domain Eukaryota; kingdom Viridiplantae; phylum Streptophyta; class Magnoliopsida; order Solanales; family Solanaceae; genus Solanum; species Solanum paucissectum. Next base: position 15,655 of record JAJONZ010032975.1, read on the forward strand.
GTCAATTGGACCCTTCTACTCACGACTTTGTCAATTGAACCCTTAAACACACTAAAACACAATACTTTAAACCCTTTCTTATTCAATGTGTGTGAGTGTAGCACAACCACTTACACATGGAATTCCACGTCATTTTATAGAATTTCATGTCATTTTTAATGCCACATAAGAAATTAAAAGCTAAAAATAAAAAAAATAAAAAAATAAGTTTGCACATTAAAATTTTCAGTATCATGTTCGTCATATTTGCTCATAATTGAGTATTAAATTCATGTCAAATTGGTCTAATTCTTCCTATTTGACATGAACACAAACCCAATAATTTTCCATCATAATTTTAAATTAATTTCATAAATTTACAAAACCCATTTGTTATAAGTTTTTCAACTTTTCAATATACATCATTACTCTTCAAGATTTCAAAATTATCTAAACTTCAATCTTTCACAAACAAGATTCGAAAACTCAGATTTTAGAAGTGTTAAATCGACCAAGATTCATAGAGAAGAAATTTGAATTTTAAAATTAAAGAAATTAAAATGGTTGAGATAAAATATTTGGTTAGGTGGGGTGAGGGGTGGGGGCGGGTCTTAAGAAGAAGAAGAAAGGGGTGGGGTAGGGTGGGGTGGTGGGTGGTTTCAAGGAAGAAGGAGAGCGTGGTGGTGGGGTCCTGAAGGAAGAGGAAAGTTACAGGCGAGGGAGTGGGGTGGGATAGGGGGCTGATGGGTTATTTTCTCTTTTTTAATTTAAATTAATTTTTAATATAAAAAAAAAATATTCACTCGCTTTAAGGCGCGTGCAGTCAAGTATTTTTCCATCTCAGCAATATTAGTGCCACATAACAGTCAATGGCCAAATGTGTTTAAAATATTGTGTTTTAGTAAGTTTAAGGGTTCAGTTGACAAAATCGTGAGTATAAGGGTTCAGCTGACAAATGAAACCAAGTACAAGGGTCTCCCAAGTCATTCCGTCAATTGAATATTGATATAGTTCGTCCCCAATATCAAGTAAATTAAAATTATGATGAGTCTACCTTTGATATCATAATAGAAATTAGATTATTTTTTTTGCTAGTTGTTCCTTGTTTAGGATAATTTCTTAATAAATGAGTTTTTTAAAATTCTTTGTCTTGCCATCTTTGAACTTTTTAAATGACATTGAACGATAAATTAATTTTTGGTCAGAATTCAGAGCTCTTTGAGACAAAATCTAAATAATAACCTATAAAGGAAATATTTGCATAAATTATATGGTACAAATAAACTTAGAATCTAACTCAACTTCAAAGACTAACTTTCATAAAAATAAATATAACAAGATTTAAGAAAAGTATCCACCACCAGTTCTGATGTGGACAGAGACGGATCCACGTGTCCCCGTAGGCCGTAAGGGTGCACATGCACCTGTTAACTTTAAAAAATTATATATATTTTGTGACATGTTTTAACAAACATGCATTAGTCGTTGGGTGAAACACTCAATACCCGTCGTCTTCAAATTCTAGATTCTACATTCGCCTCTTTTGGAGCTCAACATAAGTAAATCAAAAAATATAAAAAATATAATTTTGTTCTTGAAAGAAATAACCATTTCCAAGAACAGTTATAAAATTATGTTTTCTCCCTTAACAAAAAAATCACTTCTTTTACCATTCAAAATCATTTTGTGTTATTTATTTATTAAATAGGATGTCGGAACACCTTCAACTCTCTAAACTAAATTCTTTTTGTCAAAAAAGAACAAGTTTTTATTTTTTACGAAAAAGGATAATAAGAAGAATCTTTTTCTGTGGTAAAAGACAGATTTTCTAATATTACGACGACATTTAGGCCAAAAAGGGATATTAAGGTGTAGGTAAAACAAATAATTAATCAATTACGTCTATAATTTGTCCCAGAAACAGTACAGGTTATTTATTTTAGTATATATATAGAGAAAAATGTGAACATTGGTAGATTCTGTCGGTTGATAGTAATGATTGTTCTCATCACTATTATTCTACTGGCTAAAAAACAACAATAAACTAATTTGTTTTCTTCTTTTAATTATTTTCTTAATATTTTAAAATGCAAAAGGAGACTTTTTATTGGTGTGTCGGTGAACTAAGCTGGAGCTTTTTGAGGGACAGTTGGATTGCACAGCCAAGAATTGAGGACCTCTACACCACTTATATGTATCACAACACAAACCTGCCAAATTTTTTTAAAAAGAGTTTTTTTTCTTTAAAATATTCAAATTTGAGCTACCATTATAGAATTCTAATATAATTTCAACCTAACTCAATTTCGAAAATTAGCTAATAAAATAAAAATTATTCAAAATCAAAGACCTCCAATTCATAAGTGAGCCTTTATGGGACTCAACGCTCAAGTTTATCAATGTGCTTGATATAAAAGATTTATTTTCTATTGAAAAAACTTTTCACATCGGAAAAACTTCTCTAAAGTAAATATAATTATGGTGAAGAGTGAAGAGTGCAAATAAGATAAGAAATTCAAGACAAATCCTAATATAATTGTGATAGTATATCATGTGAAACTTAATTCGAATGTAAGATTATTAGATATGCAAATAAAGTCTCATATTGAAAGTTTATAGTAAGAAAACGAATAACACATAAGGTCCACTAATTTCTTAATAATGTGAGTTTTTTTAAGTAAAGTGTACAAGCTTATCTTGTAACAGACAATATAATATTTTAAGATCATCATTAGATTTAATACAACAAAATTACTATGTATAAACTAATAATTTATCTTATATGTAAAAATGAAAATCTTCTCTGTTTGAGTATTTAACACAAGAGTTAACTAAGAAAACAAATCATAGCATTAGGCGCACCGACAGAAAATATATCTGAACTCGTTTTATGGGTCCAATCCAAGACAACTATATACTACTAAGCATGAAATAACAAAAAAAAAACAAAAGGATGACTAATATCCCATTCACTGAATCCATTTAGTACTAATTTGTCATATCCCATTCACTGAATCCATTTAGTAAGGTTTATATCTAAGATTAATTTAAAATAAGATTAACATACAAATTGGATCACTAATAAAACTCCATTTGGCACCATCTAAACTCTATTTTGAGTTTTGACTTTGCCTTTCCATTTTTTTAACACATCAAAAGCCAAATTGTCTCTCCTTGTCGCCAAAAGTCCAACAACAAAATCAAGTCTATAATTAATTTATCAAAAGTAGTTTAATGACTACGTCAAGCAAACAAAATCTCCCACTTTAAAAAGTCTTTTCGATGAAATAAATTTAATGTAAATATTAGTAATATATAGAGATAGAGACTGATATTGTTCACTGTTCTTATAAAGACTTATAGTATTGATCATAAAGGAATTCTTCATTTTTGAGTATTACTTGTAAATCTTTCTCTATATTCTGGTTAGCCCTCTCAAATGACAATGAGACCTCAACGATTGCTCATTATGCTGGACTACAAATAGATAGAAATGTCAAATGAACGAGTTTGGTTGAATTCAAGCTAGTCAAAATGAATTGTGTTAATAATGGCCCAAAAGAGCAGATCATAACCCAATCTACCTATTTTTTAACTAAATTTTCATTTATTTTTTATAATCTTTTAAAGTGTCTAGTAAATTGTTTTTCTTCCTATTATATATAACATATCAAACAAAAAAAATCTTTTTTTTTTCAATTAATTGACAACATATCGACCCAGATTTTAAATGGTTGAATTGGGCGGATCAATGTAGGTTGAGCAAATAAATAGATGGATGCATAACCCTTCCAACTTAAATGGATTGGATGAATCATATTTTAATGGGCGAATTTTTGACCATCCCCCTTTAGGACACTTATTGAGTGGAAAATAGTTGTGAATATTCACTTTTATGGCCGTTCAAGACCATAGAAAAAAGATTGTCAACTTAAATCACGAATTCTCCATAAATTCAGTATGTGACGACATGATATTATGTTCATTTAATTAATTAACCAATCACAGTCTTAATAATATTGTAATTTGACAAAGTTAAAAACAAGTAAAAGAAGTTTGACAAGCTACATAGTAGGACGCAAGTCCGAACCAAGTTGACTTGTATAAATTGAACTAGTGAACTTCTCCGCGCTGCGCGCGGTTATAAAGAGTGATAAAATTTTGATAATTTTATTTAATATAATATTAATGTAAGATAAAAATGTTTGGTTAGTACTTAGTAGACTTTCAATAAAGTTATTAAATTTTTTACTATTTTGAACAAAAAAATTGCAATAAGAAATTCACATAAGATGCGAAATAAAGATAAATCATACCAATAAAAATGCAACATCATTCTTAATTCCTTACTCATTAAAAAATAGAAGGAAAAATGTGAAATCAGTACACATATCTTTCGAGTTCTTATGGACGTCCACTCCACTCCCACAAGCCGATCACCATTCTTCATC